>JAPTYQ010000012.1:187971-209635 GCA_029814465.1 Ostorhinchus cyanosoma
TAAAATACATTTAAACATTAATATTTAATACAACCAAACTGAAAAATAGGCTGAGATTTCTGAAATATTTTCCAAATTTAATTGGAATGATTAAATATTCAAATTAATGCCTGGATTTTTAGGTTTTTGACAAAAAAAAACTCTACGTTTGTTTACAAAAAGAAAATCAATCTGTTCAATAAAAAGTGCCGCTTTGTTCCAGTTGATTCAATCATATCTCATTATTGACACAGTTTAATTAAGTGGTTTTTAAAACTGAAGACAAACTTTATTCACTTCACAAATATTATTGTACTTTTTCATTTTTAAAATATTGTCAAATTCAAGTTATTTTGATTGAAGTTGGTTGATTTAACTTCACTTAATCTGTTTTATAAACTAAACTATCCTTTATGGTTCTTAACAGTAAATGTTTATTATTTAATTTTCCTGGATGAAGTGTCTTTATAAATTATTAAAGTAGAATTTCCATCCTTAGTAAAATGAACAGTGTTGGTAAATATTTACAACACATTTGATTGAACTGTTACTGAACGAACTCGTGTACCTTTATTATAAGGGTTTTTTTCTTTGTTGATTTAAAAAGTGATTGAATATTTCCTTTCAGGTTTGTTTTGTCTGCCTTTTAGATTCAACACAAACCCGTGTGTTTAGTTTTCATGTTCACTTTCACCTTTGGTTTATTGTAAAAAACAAACGCTCACATCATCTGCAAAGCGTGTGATACTGTAAATACATTTACTTCAATGTTACATTTGACTTTTTCTTTCTTCTGAAAGGGTTGCAGATTTGGGTTCTCCTCTGTGGGTTGAAGATTGTAAAACCTGATGATGGAGCTGTGGAAGTGAATGTGTGTTTTGTTTAGTTTTTTTTATTTCATTATGCAAATATGACAGAACAACGCAAACCATGCTAATGTTTTTATACTGTGTTTACGAGTCAGTTATTACAGTTCCGTCTAAGGTTATTTTATTAAAATGATTAAAAAAGAATACACAGCATGGCAGTGCTTTACATATGATAAAATTCTGTGGTCATTTTGCTTTAAAAAAGAAGATCGTTTATGTTTTTCGAGTCAGATCTGACATGAAAACTTTATTTAAAAAAAGCCTAAATTCTAGGAAAAAAGTTGATGTATGGTCAATTTTATTTTCCAAGAGACCGCCTGTAATTTCCAGTTAAATTTTCCAAAAGAAAAATGGAATAGTTTACAAGAAAAGAAAAAAAAACTGAAAGAAAAAATTGGGAGCCATGTTTGATTTAAATCCAACTAAATATTAATTCATTACATTCACAAAAGGAAAAAAAACAGGCAAAGATTTGATCATGAAACAACGATAAAGGTTAAAATAATCACAGGATGTTGAAGTTACTGTTCATATAATGACGAGATGAGTTTGTGTTTTTAATGTTTTTTTTTTCTTTATAAAAATCCACAGACGACACCAATTATGTGAATTTTACATCCTTATTACAATGTTGTATTAGGATCAGTTGAAATAAAACCAAGCAGATTTCAGGCAGGAGAACGGGGGAAATAAAAAGCAAAATAAAGTAAAAAAGACCTCAAATTAAACCAAAAAAAAAACTACTGAGAAGGTGAAGTTACTTTACAACAAATTCATGAGGGAAAAATTGGATATTTCCTGTTAATAATAGAAAACTGACGTTCTATTTGTACGTTTACAAAGTCAAAACCGAAGAATTGGAAGCTGTTTGTTAAAAATACAGATTAACGTGAAACCGACCTGCAGCTCATTTAGACGAAAAAGAAATGGAGGTGTTTAACGTTGGTTAAAAAAAATAAGGTCCCAAAAAATATAACGATAAATAGAGGAACCACAGTTTGTTCGAATATCCTTAAATTAAAACCAGGAAATGATTTCATACAGAAACGTAAACTGCACTGATGGGATTTTCAGGATTTTATCGGTAGTCCCATCCAATTCTTTTGGTCTTTTTTAATCGTAACTTTATACGATGGCGTATTAGGGCCACATAAGAAAATAAAAACACTTCTCACTGTGAGAATAAAGTCATAAAATATCGAGATAAAACCTGTACTTTTATGAGAATGAAAATAATGTTGCAGTTTTGATATTAAAGTTGTCATATTTCAAGATTAAAGCCATAATATTATGAGAACGTCAGAATTTAAAAACGGGTGCGAAAAATATAATTTACAAGATTAACGTCGTACCCACTTGTCGCATGACAGAGAACTTGGAACATTTTGAGAGGTTCTACTTTCATTTAGGGTTTACGCACAAAGGCCAAACACCGAGCCTATTAGCCCCGCCCACCAGCAACACATTAGCATCAGTCGTCCGCTCCGACAGAAGTCAAAGTTACCACTCTGGTTGTTGCGTTCGCTGTAACTGGAAACTGTCATCAACGAGGCTTAAGGCCAGTGGCGTAAGAAGCTCGCCACGGGCCCCGGTGCAGCTGCACCGGCTATAGTTACGGCGCTGCTTAAGGCTTGTTTTTATCGCACTATTGCAAATTTATTTTCAAAATATTATGACTTTAATCTTTAAAAGTACATAATTTTTTATGACTTTTTTAAAACTAGGACTATTCTCATAAAATTGTAACTCTTTTTGGATTCGACTTTCTTCTCGTAAAATTACAGATTTTATCTTGCTATTTTACCACTTTATTCCCATAATATTACGACTTTATTTTTCGTAAAATTACAGATTTTATCTTGCTATTTTACCACTTTATTCCCATAATATTACGACTTTATTCTCGTCAAATTATAACTCTTTGTATTTGACTTTATTTTTGTAATATTACAACTTTGTTCTTGTAAAATTACAGGTTTTATCTTGATATTTTATGACTTCATTCTCCTAATATTACGACTTTATTCTCATAAAATTCTGGGTTTTAATTTGATATTTTGCGACTTTCTTCTCGTAGTGTGCGTATTTTCAGATCCGTCAGTCCATTTTCTTTTTCTCGACTCGTCCTCCTGCTTGAATGGTTTTTTATTTCACTGAAACGGTGAAATTTAAACAGAAGTTTTAACAACTAAACTTCAAATTCAACTAAAGTTTTAATTCGATTGTTAAATACTTGTCGGTTCCGGTGAATCTCAGTCTGTGATTTAACTTTTTTTTTGGGGGAACTGATGCAGATCCAGGTGAATCTAAAGTCCGGATGGAAACAGCTGTTGTTTTTGTAGTCCTTGTGGTTTTTGTGTTTGTTTTTCCGTCTCCTCTTTTAAATGTGGGTTGCGTCGGTTTGAATCCCGCTCGTCCTCTTGCGTCCTCGGGGCTCATTGGACGGCGGTTTCGTGTCCGTCGGCGTGGCGTTTACCTCAGCGTGTCCACTTGTTTCCTGACTCTTTCCTCATGCTCTAAGTGCCTCAGACGTCCTTCGGCTGTTCGACCATGTGTACTGTATTCTGTTGGACTTAGTGCTACACCCTCTAATAAATGTACAGACCTGATGGAAACTGGTGTTCTGTCCATTTTATAAACGTCTGAACGTGTACCAAGATGTTTAAGTTTATGCTGGAGGCAATCTTATTAATGTTTTATTTTAAACAATTTACAATATTTTTTTCAGCATCAAATGACACATAAGCCCCTAATGTCAAGTTCACATTATTGACATAAAAAATAAAATGCATCCACCAGGGGGCAGCACAGCACCACAGTTACACCCCAACTTCTTTTTAACAGTTACTTTAACACAAACAGAATAAATACTGTCATGTTAACTGAACCTCAGAAGGTGAAAGTTCACACGTGAAATAATAGATTAGAACCACAACATTAACAGAAACTAAACAAAATAACATTAAAATTTACCAGAATATTCAGAATTTCTCATAATGATTTCAATTAAAGCAGCATTTGGGGATTAAAAAAGTGAGTGAGTGAGTGAATAAATGCTTCATATCATGTAAATGCAACACTGGATTATTGAACTGTCTGGTGTGATCGTTTTAGATTATGTATATTTTCTGCGTATACTGAACTCTATATACATCGCATCAAACTGGTAACTGTGTTCGACTACATCGCATAAATAAATAGATAAAATAACACCTCCCATACAAGAACAGGAAAACTACAGTAACAGTTCACACAAATACATCAAAATTAAGATCAATATTAACAGGGATATTGATGATGCCTCATAATAATTTAATTTTGGTAAAAAAAAAACAAAACAGCATTTTATCATTAAAATAGATAAAATAAACTCCTCCCACCCAAGAACAAGAAAACAGTGAAACAATGAAAACAAAGCTACAGAAATACACAAATCCATTTCACACACAGAATCAGCAGAGAACAAACACTCTGGATCATTTCCAATTACTGAAATAAAATCAAATAAATAGCATTTTCATCAACTTCCCAAGAAACAAAATAATTTGTCAGATTCTTGATAAAATCTCATGTTTCAAACCCTTTTACATTAAAATTCAGGGTAAATCTGACAAACAAAAGCAGCTAAAAATGAACAAACTCATGTATTTTTGTGCTCAGATAAATAATCATTAAAATAAACCAAACTGAACTAGAACCTTCTCTGATTTGATTAAAAAAAAAAAAAAAAAAAAGGTTCCAGAGGTTGAAGAAACCGACGTAAACATCCGGCGTGCGAAGAAACTGCTGATTCGTGTTGTTATGAGCCTTAAATGAAACCCGTATAAATGGCGTTGGGAGGAGACGCGGCGCAGAGACGGTCCGTCCCGTGGATAAACGCCATCATGTGACTCCTGCACGTCCACGCGAAGTCGGCAGGTGCAGCGTCGGCCCGGGCGGCAGGAAGTGGGCCAGGACTGCAGGCTTCTGGAGGACTTCAAAATAGGTCATGTTCACATCAGGGACGTCTGCGTGATTTTTCTGACTCGTGCGCTGCTGAAGTGGTTGAGGCCAGTGGCCCGTGGCGGTGGGGGAGGGGACACCGTCGACCTCAGCACCGAGCCTCGCCGACGCCACGGAGGACGGGGAGTATTCAACCAGGACCAAGAAGAACCGAGGAGGGGGAGGGTTTAGGGGAGGAGGGACCAGGACCAGGGTTCTGGGTCTTCATGACATTTAACAAGATCATCCTTTATCCCTTTGCTTTGGAAATAATGACAGGTCCTAAAACTGAGCCCTGGGGTACCCCTGAACGTCCCACTGCACTTAGAACTCAAGACCCAAATGAACAAAAATATAACAGACTTACCATCATTTCCACGTTTTTTTGATTTCTTTATTATCGTGAGATGACACGAGAAGTCATTCCGTAAACATGGTGACGTACGTAAATATGGTGTTTTACACATATATTCATTAGTATTATATATTACTGCTCTATCTTGTTCTAAATTCTAAAATGCTGTGGTTTCCTGGTGTGTCCACACATTCCACACCATGTTTCTTTAAAAACTCTTCTTCTTCTCTTGTTTTAACGTCCGTCAACATCTGTTTTTTTAATTCACTTGACTGTAGTTGCAAAAAAAGCTCTTTCTGTTGCAGTTTTTCATAATATACGATTTGCTTTATGACTGAAAAACCACCTCTTCCCAGTGTAAAAACTTTTAATTTGTTGAAATTGCCGTTTTTCCATTCGGCAAATTTTTATGCTCCAGTTATATTTGCATAATTTGAGAGTCAACGGAAAAGCGACAAATGAAAATCCGTCCGTCGGCCCACAGCGCCCCCTTCTGCCGAGTTCATCCGGTTCATTTGAAACCAGAGTAACACCGACAGCTGCTCGTATTCACAATAACAGAGTGATTTGCATGTAAATACACTGAATCAGTATTTATTCATAAATGCAAATGAATGGGTTACGTGTGCGTTGACTTTTGATCAGATGTAAACATTTGCATATTACTCATCCAGAGTCAAACACAACAAACAGCCGGTTCTAAAGCCGGATCAGACCTGACCCGGTAGATCGTTCCACTTACGGAGTTAAAAGCTGCTTCCTGTGCATTTGTTTCCAGGAGTAAAATCTCTGGGTGCCAGTGCAATGCATGCTGGGTCTATATTTAACCCATGCTGGATCCGCTGGAGTTTCCAGAGTCGTACGTCGTAAATAAATAACGTGGCGTGCTGTTGTGTACGGAGCGCTGATGTTTCCGGCGGTAAACAACCACACGTCTCCAGTTATGGACGACGGAACCACAGCAGAGGATTGTGGGTCGAATGGGACGACCTCGAACTGAAGCTGTGGATTCATATAAAGGACAGAAAATGAGCCGTTGAAATAAAGGGTTAAAACTGGACTTAAGACGCAACAACTGCAGCATTTGAACTTTTATCTGATACAAGAGTTAAATTTTCTTGTTTTTTTGTGATACAGTTACTGTTTTCTGTTTGTTGGTTTGTTTCATATGTGCGCTTTGTGTCTGTTTTGTACTGTGTAAAAACAACACTTCCTATTGTTTGGATATTTTTTTCCTGCACTATTGTTGTAAAAAATTCAATTAAAAAAATCATAATAATTGGAACAAGACGTAGTGAACAAAAAAACGACAACAACAGGTAAACGGGAGAAAAATCAAGCAAATCAAACAACAAAATAAAGAAAAACAATGACAACATCATGTTACAATAAAAAAGATAAACATTAAAAGCAACTAAACAATAGAGACCGATTAGGAGCGATGAGGAAAGAGGGGAATGGGGGGGGGGGTTATAATAATGAAAATAACATGTAGTAATAATACTAAAAGTCTAATTTGCTAGTTTAATTGTGGCAGCGGTAGCAAAAATGGGTTAAATAATGATGATGAACATTTTTGTTTGAGGGTCAATGAAAAAGCAACTGAGAACAAAAACAGGGTTCTAAATGTTGTAATTGTGGGGGGTGGGACCTTTCTGTGTGGTACTCTGGCTCCTCCCACCATCCAAACACATGCACTAATAGGTTAATTGGTTAATCTAAACTGCCCATAGGTGTGAATGTGAGAATGATTGTCTCTGTATGTTCAGCCCTGTGATGAACTGGTCACATGTCCAGGGTTAACCCCGCCTTCGCCCGTATGCAGCTGGGATAGGCTCCAGCGAACCCCGTGACCCTAGTGAGGATAAAGCAGGTTCAGAGAATGAATGAATCAATGTTCTAATTGTAAAGCATTTTCCTTTGTGTCTTCATGGAAATGTTAATGTCGAATGAAAGTTTCCATGGGAAACACGTTTATTCTGCTTCAGTTAATTCCTCTTTCAGAGCGTTCTGATTGGACAGAACATGGATGTAACGTCGTGATGTCTACGGAAGAAAACAAGCGTGTCCAGTTCCTGTTTCTTCTCATTTCAACTAACAACATGGAAGACCAGATAATACGTGTGATTTTTACATTTATTTTTGTGATAATTCTGAAGCAGCAGCTCGTCTGAATCCTCAGACTAATTCATTTGGATCGTCTGAAGAACAGAAGGACATCAGAACCACAGACGGCAGGCGCTCGCTTCGGGCAGCCATCTTGGAATATGTTCCCACAACAATCCCGGCAGTTTGGAAAATGTGCGTCATCACGACAAGACAAGGAGCATGTGCAGAATGACGGGACGAACATTAAAGAGGAATAAACTGTTTCCATGTCTGAGGAATAATTTAAAAAGTGGAATAAACCAGTGACTTTATTCTGAATTCAGTTTAATTCAGAATAGTCATTTTCAACCGGAATTAGGTGTTTACGTGGTCATCTGAAAGAGGAAAGAACCTTTATTCTGAATTAAACAGGAATAAACTCTGCTGAAAAGCAGCCCAGGTGGAGCTCCTTTAAGGCTTCAGAGGTAAAGGGTGCAGAGGAAGCAGACGGACTCGTGCTCAGGGTCACAGTACATGTTTATTCGTAGTGCAGACGACACACAGTGCTCCAGGATTCAAACCCCTTCGTCTTTACGGGGCGGGGTTCCTCCACCGCCCTGTCCAGGAAGTCCACAGAAGCAGCAGGAAATGAAACGTGACACAAAAACCCCACGTCTGCGTTGGAGCCCGTCGATCGCCATGACGACCGAGCCTCGTTTCCCCCACGTCTGCTTTTACAATGAATGGAACGCTAACGTAGACGAGTGTGGGTGGAGTTTGTAAGACTTTTGTCTTTGTGTTTCAAATGGGCTGAAAATGGACCTGATGTTTGATGAAGACGGAACCAGAACCAGAACCAGCGCCAAGAAGGACAAACACGAAGAACTGACTCTTAGTTCATGATAACGAATATCTTTGTATCGTACTGACCGATCGTCCATGAGCCACGATGAAGGCACCGTGTCCGTCGTCTTCGTTATTGATTTCTACAAACGTCTTCAGATGAAACTACTGGTTGGATTCATTTAAGGTTTTATTTGTATCTTTCTTTGGGGAAAATTTCGACAGAATTTATTTGCAGTTTTGGCAAACTTAGATTTTGGAATTTTTTACATTTTTTGAAATTGAAAAAAATCAGCATCTTCTGATAATGGTCCATATTTAGATGGTTTATAACATGTAAATGTTTACAGAAGTCATACATGAACTTTCATCTGGGTTCATGACCTTTGACCTTAGGTGACCTTGAAGGGTCAAACACAAAGTCAACAATGTGTAGATTTCAATGATCTTCTTCCTTGAAACTACAGGTCAGATTAATTTCTCATTTTCGATGTATCTTCCTTTGGACAATGTCTACAACGTCTGTTCGCGGTTTTGAGAAATTTACATTTCGGAATTTTTGATGATTTTAAAACAATATTAATAATTTAGCTTTACTTAGTCCCACCCACAATTACTAGATTTCAACAGTTTTCTCCAAAAACTACAGGTTGGACTCATTTCAGTTTTATATGTATCTTCCTTGGGACCATGTCTAAAAAGTTTGTTCACAGTTTTGAGGAATTTAGATTTCTGAATTTTTGATGATTTTAAAACGATATGAATAATTTAGCTTTACTTAGTCCCGCCCACTTCTATAGTTCGATCTGCATCCAGACCATAGAACAGAACCTGACGACCTCACAAATTCAACTGTGGACTGACTCTAATAGAACATGGACACTGGTTCTATTTTTGTGGTTTCTGTTGTTCCTGCCATATGAACACCCCCCCGACGAACACGTACGAAGCTTCAGGAAAACGACTCATGAGCTGCTGATGATCGATTAAAAACCTGAGTTCAAGTTTGTACGACGCTACAAACTGTGTGATCTCTGAAAACCCATGGGAAAGGAGCGGCGGGTCGTTTGGCATCACAGTGAAAACTGGCACATCATTTTGGCACAATACAAGGTTTGTGCTCCAGCGCACGTTTCGGACTCTTCATCATCATCATCATCATCATCATCCCACCGGGTGAGGGGTCACTATAGTACAGAATAGTGCAATATTTGTCACAGAAGAGTCCGTTGTGACTCATTTGGCAGCATACATAAAGTGTCATTAGAAAATACTTATCTCCATAAATGAATCTGGGTCCAGATCTCCTCAAACGGTGTCGGATCTGAATAATAAACACATTGAGCACAAACACACCACGTCTGAAAGTACCTACTCATGCACTGATCACACGGAAACACACACATGCTCACACCGACTCCAAAGTGTCATCACATGTGTCACCACTCAGATTAAAACCATCGTGTCTAGTAACTGGAAAGATTAAAAACATTAACAAATATAGATGTTTTTTTCAAAGGGGTTCGTCGTCACGGAGTTAAAGGTGCAATCAGTGAGATTCTACTGCCTCTTTGCATAATTCTGCGCCGGCTGCTTTTCTCCCAGGCTCCTTGAACTACCCGCCGTGCCCTTTTTGCGGTGGGGGGGGGGTCGTTTTTTCCCAGACTCCGAGTGCGTCTCCTATTTTGGTTTCGTACTAAGTGCAGCAAAGCAAAGTGCAAAAAGCCTGGGAGAAATGGCACAGGGAAACGGCAGCGACTGGACGGCCCCGCCTCCAACTCAGTGCATTTCAGAAGGAAAACTCTAAACCCGGCGCTCCGGATCGCTTTAGGAAGCACCGGCCCGCTTCAGCCTGCTTCAGCCCGCACGCTTTCACCTTTTATGTGCAGTTCTTTAAGGTACATTAAGTCTGTGCACATGTTGGATTCCGGTGTTTGTTTTCTAACAAGGTCTGGGATGAAAACATTAAGGACTAACGGCAGAAGAGAGTTTATATCGAGATAAATATTAGTGAGCGACAGATATGGATTTTTGGGACCGATACTGGTTTGTTTATTTATTTAACATCAGCCTTAGCCGATGACCGATACAGCCCGCCGATATTTGGAGCTCATACGGATTTTTTTTCCTCTGTCAAATAATAACAAATGTCCGAAAAACTTTACTTATAATTAGAAAACAAAAATTCTGACCGTTAACCTGATAAACATTACGACACCATTTATCTCAAATCAGCACGAACTTGCAGCTTTAGTCATGACGCGTCCCAATATTTTTTTCTATACAGTTCACTGACTCAAAGCTAAGATGCTAGCTAACATTAGCTAGTTTAGCACACCCTTGCTTGCAAAGAATGGAAAAAAAAAATGTCTGAAATCTTGGTGTTTTTTTGTTTTGTTTTTTTAACAATTGACAATATTTTTGAAGCATCAAATGACACACAGCCACCTAACGTCAAGTTAACATTAACATAAAAAAAAAAAATCCAGCCATCTTTGTTTGCTAGCAACGGGTGCGAAACAAGCTAACATTTAGCTTCTTAGAAATACTGATGTTTCCTACAGCTGTCAGATGTTCATGAGGATTCAACAGAAACATCAATATTTTCTTAAAGTTTAATGTTAGATTTTTCTTCCTCAGTGAAATATGAAAAAAGTAGATGGTCGGTTGTGGGAGACAATTATTATTTACAGTCAAAGCAGGAAAAATATTTTATATATGATATTTATCCTAATATAAACTCTATTCTGACATTAGTCATTCTGGTTTTTATCTCAGACCACGTTAGAAAAGAAACACCTCAATTCAACGTGTCCACATTGTCCACATAGTTCATGTTTCGTCACGGAATGATCAATGATGCAACTTTTAACGCTCAACAAAATAACGACATTAAAACCGTCGCTAGGATCCTTTTGACCTCTGGGAAACGGCTGACGTGGCTGGTGGTTCTTCTTGAGGGTCCAGATGAACCCATCTGGACCCCGTCCATCACTGAGTCGTAATTGACTGATTGCAACTTTAAACTGCACAGAGAAACATGTTTGGCATCAGTATTATTTATAAAAAGGGATTCAGTGTCTTGGGCCTAAATATGAGAGCGTCGTCCTAAAGGGCCGTTGGTTTTCCTCAGACCACGTCCACGTTAAACCGGGTCCATGTGAGTAAACGCTGCCTCCACTTTCACACTATTAACCTTTAACATCAACGGAGGCTAATTCTAAGGTTATACGTATCTATATTTGACCCAGAATGGAATAAATGGAGTTTAAACCACGTGTTAAACACAAAAAGTCACTTTGACTGAGGTCGAACACTTTTGGTTCCAAGTAAAGCTTAGTTCTTTCAAACTAGTCAATTTAACATTAACCCTTAATGTCCCCTCGGACCATGTTTGTAAATATTTGTCTTTTTTCGTCTTCATTTTTACACTTTATAAATGTTTTGTTTTTGTCATATTTTTTTAATCTAATGTCAGTTATTCTTCCAGGCCTATGATACAAAACTCAAATGTTTTACTCCTTATTTTACAAGTTTGATTTTTTTTCTCACTATTTTACAACTGATTTTACTGTGATTTACTTGATTAATGTTGTAACTTAATATTAGAAAATTCTTTCAAATCAGAAGAAAAAAAAGTCATTTTGCGATTATTGTGGCCTTAGATTCATGACGTCATGCATAATTATCAATACAAATTCATAGATTACTTCATTTTTATTAATCTATTTAGTAGAAAAACAGTATCTCTTACATTGTGTTGTATTTAGCTGTATTTGTTTCCATATTTTTTAAAATAAATAATCTGGATTGTTTGTGATGTTTTCTTTCTTTTCTGATTTTTTTCTGTGATTATTCTGTTAAACCAGTGACATTAGATGCTAATTAGCTCTATTGGCTAAAACTTGGCTCAGTTTCTTATATTTCTGTTGATTAATGAGCTCTTTTCCTGTCAAATAAAGCAATAAAATAAATTAACTCTAAAACTACAACTTCAAATAGCATAAAAAATACAAAAGCTAAATCCAAAATGTCACCATAAAACACAGATTTCTTCTCTTAAACCAACGTGAATCCTCCTAAATCTGACCTTTAAATGACAGTTTTTTGTAAATATAAAACCACACAGGCTGATGTTATGATTGTAATCAGATTACTTGTGCAGCCCTGGTACATTTGGCTGATGTATTTAGATTATTCTGTTTGTATAAAATGCATAAATGATACTGTTTGTTGTTAAACTGAAAAAGCGATTGAACATCAGCGCTGGTGTGGACGTGAATCATCTCCACATAAAAACAGTAGTTTTAACGTTCCCAGTTTAACGTCGACGAGGTCTGAACGTGTGTTTTCAGGTCGAACCGAAGGCATTGAGGCCCAAACACTTACAGGGTGAATCAGTGACTGGACTGGTCCAAGGTCTGGGAGGTTGAAGAATATTAAACTATACAGTGGTTTCGTTTTTCCACGGTCCAGTCCGGATGTTTCCTGTGGCGTCCGAGCCGAACAGGCCGTCCTCCTGCAGGCTCCGGTTTCGGCCAATAGCGGCGCGGCGGCTCATGGTGGCGTGTTGCCGAGGCAGAGTGTTCCTGGGAAAGCCTTTAGGCTCCGCCTCCACACAGAGGCTGTCCCTGTCTTTGTCGGCCGTCTTTGACATGACGCCGTACATGTCCGAGTCCTGCTGGTACTGCGCGGCGTACGGGTCCGGTTTGTCGCAGCAGGAGTGGTCCACCGAGCTGTACATGTGCCACTGGCAGGGGTGCATCCCGTGGGAAGGGAGGAGGAGGCTGTGACAGGAAGTGATGCTATCGTGCATATTGTGGGCGTGGCTGTGGCAGGAGGTCATTGAGTCCTGCACGCTGTGGCAGGAAGTTTGGCGTTGGAGGCTGTTGCAGGACGCCAGCTGTTTGTCCAACAGGGGGCTGGAGCAGGGCAGCTGGAGGTCAGGGTGGGGGCTGTTGGAGGTCAGCGGCGAGCCCTCCAGGTGGGAACTGTGGACACTCCCATCCATGCTGGTGGAGGTCATGTGGGCGCGGTAGTCCTGCAGGCAGGGCCGAGGGCGGTTGAAGGACCGGGACTTGGTTCTGTCCGTAAGGCAGCTCTGTAGAGGCAGGACGGGACGAGGGAGCTCATCGGGAAGCGACTGAGGGCGCGGCGACGACACAGAGTCGGCGTGAGGCGACAAAGGGGCAGCGATGACGGGACTCATCACCGCCACGCAACACGGACCCGTATGATTGGGCGTGGGGCTCTGGGGAGGCGGAGTCATCTTGTGGTAGGGCGTCTGGAGCAGGTGCGGCGACAGAAGCGGCTGTTTGCCCGAACATGGCGAGTTGAGGCGGCAGTGAGGCTGATGGACGTCCTGTCTGTGAACCGTGGCGTTCCCGTTCCCGTCCTCCGTCTTGGACTTGGACGGACAACAAGCCCACCAGCGATGCCAGACGTCGTCACGTTTGGCGCAGTGTTGAATGAGAAGGAAGAGTCCTAGCGTGACACAAAACGCCCCGTACAAGCAGCTGAAGATCATGTCCAGGAAGTGTCCCAGCGACACCGCCAGCGCTCCCAACGCCCACGTGGACAGGAACAGGAACAGGGTGAACGCTGTGGCCCGGAGCTGAGACTTAAACGAGTGCTCGTTGGCCAACACCGATATGCCTGTGGCGAACGGCAGCGAGTCGCCGGCGGGTCCGGCAGCTCCTCCAGCGACGTCGATGTGACAGGGATGATGGGAATCGCTGGAGGACAACTGTTGCTGCTCCTCGCTCAGCACTCGCAGCTCATACTTCCTCTCCGGGTGGCGTTTGAGCTGGATGTACGTGCACAGGAAGTACACGGACATGACTAAGACCAGGAGAGTCATGGGGGCGTAGAAACCCCCCAGGCTGGGCTCCCACGCCATCCAGCAGCTGCAGGAGGCGACACATTAGAGCGTCAACAGAGCCACAAACAAACATGACAACAGAAACACTGGAAAAGAGGGGGAGGATCACCTGACACCTAGATTAAGCCCCTCCCACAAATAGCTGCTGTCCAATCCTACTATAGCAACCGTTTCTAGGCAAAGGAGGCTTTTAACAACAGCAGATCCTAAAACCCATCATATAGTTCACTTTTCTGAAGCTGTTGGTTGATAATATCTGGGGTTTATTAGATGTTACAACAAAAAACGCTTTTGGTCTCAAATATTTCTCTATGGATTTTAAGTGTTGAAGTAAAAAAAAAAAAAACAACAAAAAACCAGTGAAGTTCAAGGTTGGATTAAAAAGCCTCGTAACAGGTTGAATTCTCAACATTGGAAAAGTGAGATTTTCCTCTTTAAACGTCAAAGAAAACTGTTGATGTGCCCCCAAAATGTTTAAGAAAAAGAGGCCAACCATTTTGAACCCTATTTTATCGGGATTATACGCTAAAATCCTGCGTTAAAATTGACCCTTCACTGAAAAATACATCACCCAAATGTTCTGGATATCTAAAAATCTGTACTCACTACAAAGCGTCGTCCCTGCTGCCGTAGTTATCCAGACCAAAGGCTGCGGTAACTCCAACAATAATGAGAGGGATTCCATCACTTACAATGTAGAATCTGCAAAGAAAGGAAAACAAAAGTAATACAAAATTCAACAAAAATGAAATGTTAGACGTTATATGTAATGGGACACATATGTAGCATTAGCTTTCTAGCCTTTGTTAGCATCTAACACCCAACCCCGTCGGCCTGATGTCGTTACCAGGTGACTCCGTTAAAACACTTGGAGCCGACTGCTCAACATCTCCACCTCAGATGATGTTCTTCTAGAGTCGGATACCAGTTGTTGACAAAATTCAGCGAAGAAGTTATGATTTATTTACGTGCGGTGGATTAATTATTGAACGGATCCAGCTCCACCTTGTCACGCATGTTGTGTAACCGCAGACTGGAATGGACCTACCTGAGGATGGTGGGTTTGGTACGAGTCTGGGCCGGGCCCTTCCGGTCCTTGGTCCTCAGAGGGTCTTTGGACACGTCTTTACAGATGTTTCTGGCCGTAAACATCAACCACAACATGGTGGACAGAGAAGCATAGTGGAGCACGATGCCCACCTGGAAAACACCAAAGAGTCAACCGTCCAGGTCAGACAGGTGTGCAGCATGTTACCACGGCAACCAGGTGTTCAACGTGTAACTACGGCAAACCGCTCTTCAATATTTTTCTTCATTTTTGTTGATTATTTTGTTACGTTTTTGTTCATTTTTATTCATTATTACATTCAGCTTTAAATTTTCATTCTTTACTAGACCGTTTTTTATATTTTGTTAATTTTATCAATTATTTTGGTCAGTTTTGTTCATTTTGTTCAATATTTTGTTCATTTTTTACACATTTTTTTTATCACTAAGTTGGTAATTTGATTTTTATTTCCATTTTTAAAACGTTGTTCTTTTAACTTTTAGTGATTCTTTTGTCAACTATAACTGTATTACTTGGTCTGTGGACAGTGTTTTTGCTAAATGCTTTTCTTTATTTCATAAATTAGTCGTTACAGATTTGTCTTGTCGGGGCCTTGTCTCTAAACTTGTCACATAATTTGCTTCATTATTTTTGTATCGTGTTGCTAACTGAACCGTCATAATGTTATGTTAAATAAAGAGCTAATGCGCTAATAAACAAACCCAGACATGAAGTGGACTGGACAGGAGTTAAGACGCTTACGTCCACTGAACCGTGGGACGTCACGGAGGCGGATGTTTATCGGCTGTAAATCAGTAACTGTGGAAACGTTGAGGCTGGATGGAGCGATGATGCACTCGATCCTACACCGCTTTCACTTTGGATTAAACCAATTAGCATATTTCTAGTAACTGTTTTCGCCTCATAAGCCTCACTGTCATCGACTACGTTACGGTGAGTGTGTCTGTAATTCAACAGAGCAGAAGCAGATACTGTATCTAATGACGATCTTTAGTGAATTCCACATTTTTAATTCAGGGTTTTCCTGAGACTGATCTCATTTAATCGTGTTCTATGCCATCCCAGTTCTTATGGTCTATGTCGTGTTATATGCAGGGTTCCTACACATTTGAAAATTCAAAATTCCATACTTTTTCTAGACCCTAAATTCCAGATGTCTTGGTAAAAATAATTCCAACCAGCCTTTATATTTGGATTCATGAGCCAGTCTGTCCATTCTGAGTTCTGCCGTCGATCATAGAAGGCCTGTTGAATATCTGCTCACCAACAGTGTGACATCACCTGTCCGTCAAAGCAGCACTGAAACTTGATGATACCTGGGCGGGGCTTAAAATGGGTGGAAGAGGATAAGAGCAGAAGGCGGGACATTCAACTTGTCAATCTGCCCAAATGTTTTCTGGGACTCGTGCTCTACTGTATTTTAGCTGCACTAGCAAGCCTTAAAACCCAGATGGATCCACCCAGCAATTAATAAAATGATTCCAACCCATTGGAATGCTAGAGGGCTTTTATTTTGAAATGTCAGAAGTGTTGCCTTTATAGAAAAGTGAAGAAAATCATTGTTCATTGTGTAGACTGGTTTTCACAGCATGAAATCAAAATGAACAAAACAATTTTGTCTTCATTAATGTTTTTAGTTTTTTTTCTCCAGATCAGAAGAAGGAAATTTCAAGTCACATGAAGTAAATCTGAGGAGATAAAATGGACTAGTTTGAATCAATTATATAGTGTTCATTTAAGTCGGAAAAGCTGGAGCAGGAAACATAAATAACACCCAAAAAGCTCATTTTAGCTGAAGTGGTTCAGCACTGAACTCTTAAACAGTATCTGACAAAAGTGAGTCCAGCCCTCACATTTCTGCAAATACCATCTGAAGCAAAGACGTAAATAAACGAACCATCGCATTAGTGATTTAATGGAAAAACTGACATTATGCACTTCTGTTTTTTTGACATTTAGTAAATATCGGTCAAGTTTTGCGCAGATATCCAATGGAAAAGCGACTATTGTTATCCCAGCTGTAGTGTCATTTCTTCAGTGTTGTCCCATGAAAAGATGTAATTAAATATTTTCAGAAATGTGAAGGTTGGCCTCGGACTGTAACTGTAGGAAAACTGCCAGTGGACGCAGAACTGAAGCCAGTCCGTTTAAAGTCGCCAAACAGGAGGCGTGAAAATACTCACAATCTGACAAACAAAAGGCAGGTTGATCTGGTTGATGCCTCCTGCGAAAACGCCAAACGTCAGACCAGTGTGAAACAGGAAGTTGAGGAGCATGTGCCACCCGTTCCTGCTGATCCGGATCACGCTGCCAACGGTGAGTAGAATTACAGTTACAACCACGGAATTTCATCTTTAAAATACTCACAGTAGTGTTATTGTCAGTGTTTACAAGTGTAACTTCTAAAACTGCAGCCGTTCATCATGGCAGTAGATCAAACCAACTCTCCAGGGTTAGAGCTGGAGTTTAGTGGTTTTACTGTGGCTGTTTTCATCTAAAAACAGAGCTAAGCTAACAGAGCTATAATGTAAACTATCAGCTGCAGCATGTGGAGGTTATGACCAGTGTTATTTGGCATCAGGATTTGTGCTCCTTTCCCCAAAATACTAGACTTAACTAAAAACTACACATACATATATAGTCTTTAAACACAAACACAGTCATCTTTAAAATTTTGAAAATAAAAAACACCCATAATATCTGAACACCCTAAAGACCTGCTCCTGAATTTTCATTTTCATTCATTTTATTGAGTATTTTCTTCATTTTGGTCTGTTTTCGTTGGTGTTACTGATCCTTTTGGTAATATGGTTGGTTATTTTGTCCATTTATTTATGTAATTCACTCATTTGTTCGTGTTATTGATTATTTTTGTGTAATTTTTTGGCAGTTTTTTTGCTTGTTTGATTTAATTCTTGTTCAGGTTATTCAATATTTTGTTCAGTCTCATCAATATTGTTGCTTTTTTGTTTAATTTCTGTTTTTATTATTGTTACTTTTAATCTGTTTCAAAACCAGAGCTAAGCTAACAGAGCTATAATGTAAACTATCAGCTGAGGATTATTATAACAGACGGAGTTAGTGTTTGAAGGCTGGGCTTAAATTGTCGGCTTCTGTTGGATTCCATCCTTGGTATCGTACTACACACAGTATGATCCTTTCTAACAGGTTGTGGGTTTGAGTCCAGACGGTCGGCGGTTCTCACCTGTGGTGGACGATGTAGGTCATGATGGACACGAGCAGACAGAGCAGCATGACGGCGGTGCAGGCGTAAACCACCGGATGCAGGTAATCCCCGGGATACGGCGGGAAAGACAGGACACGCTTCAAATCCTGCAGAAAGTCGGGAAACATGTCTGAGAACCGGCTCAAGAATGAGAGCGAAAAGCAAAGCTAGAGGCATTTGTAGAACCCACAGGCGTGCATCATAAAAAACCCCCAAAAAAAACAAAAACAAAAAAAATACCAGTCTTTACTAGATGAAAAAAACCACACAAACAGATTAAAACTGGTCCAACGTTGCCAAAAGTTCTTACAAAACTGTCCAGATGGTGCTGTACTGATCTCCACCAACTCACTCCTGATTTGCACATTTTTCTGCCTACATTGTTCGGTTTCATAAAGGACAAGTTTGCCCTGAAACTCCTCTCTGGCTTGGACTCAAGTTGAAGACAACACACAGGGCAGGGTGTATTCAAATGTGAACTGGATTATAGAGATGGTGCGTTCACTGCCATACGGACAAACAAAGACTTCAAATAGAATAATTAAACCAATGACAAAAAGGATTACAGCAGCCATTTGACCAAGAAACTGACCAGAAAATACGAAGAATGATGTCAAACAGGTGTTTTTTAAATTTTCCAGTCACTATAACGAACACTGTTACGAGTGAAATGACAATAATTGTACATTTTCTACAGTTAAATGTAGATTTCCAGTCTCTTTTTTTTGTCAGTGGAGGTTTTTAAAAGTGTGTGTGTGTATATAATTCTATATAATTTTAGGGCTGTCAAAATGAATGCATATGAATCCATCCTCCTGCTGGATGTGACTGTAAATGTGAACCATCTGCAGCAGAATGACCGTGAACGTCTCCTCCAGTTTGTCCAGTAGAGTTCGCATTAACGCACATGTTGGTCCAGTAGTGACAGGAAGTAGAACCCACGCATAAAGATGGAAGAACAAGAACAGCAGGACGGAAATATGAGGACGAACGAAACCGAGACGGAACAGTCGACCACAAAGTATTAGACACACTCTGCAGGAAGGAGTTTTCTGTTCACAGAAGCACTTTCAGATTCAAATACCACATGAACATGAAATATAGGCTTGTTGAGGATTTAGCTAGCACTTAAGCTAACGGGTCATCCAGGTGGACAAACCCGTTCAGCGCAGAAAGATTCCCTTCTTTCTCAAGTCTGTTTGTTCAAATGAAACATGATTAATATCATTTAAAAATGAGCGATATTTAATCATGATTAATTAAAATTAATCCACAGAAACCCAGTGATTAATCTGATTAAAAATGTAATCGTTTGACAGCACTAATATATAAAAATATATAATATATAAATATATATATAAAAGGGCTGCATGATATCAGAAAAAACTGACATTGTCATTTTCTTGAACCCTGCGTTATGAAAAACTACTCAGGAGGATGTAACAGCTGACGTCAAAGGTCGAACTGATTAGTTGTGTTTCCTCTGCTTGTGTCGACACAGAACACGTGTTTCAGTTTCATCCTTTTGTAGCTGAAATAATTCCACATAACTGACGCTGCTTTTCTTTTTGGTACCAAGTCTTCGTTTACAGTCATTTTCTCTGGTTCGTTGCTCATTTTTTCACTGTTACCAGCGACTCACTCTAAACTGATTAAGAACGATTGTGATTGGTGGATCGTTGTCCGCTAGGGCTGGGCGTATTGATCGAAATATTGATAGTATTGATACCAAATTCAGTATCGTATCGGATCGATACTAGTGTACTTTTGCTGCAGTTTCTCTTCTATACGTCTGTTTCTCACTCATTGTTGACATTCTTATATTTTTGTTCCATTGCTGCTTTTTTGTTGTTTTGCACCAGTGACTTTTTCTTAAACAATTGTTTAGTAAAAGGTCAGTGATTTTATTATTTTTAACTGTTGAATTGTTTTATATTGTAGTTTGTTAATAATGATAAAAAATCTTTATTTGCCTAAAATCTTTGTCCTGTGTTTTAACATAATCATAATCCACTAACTCGAGGTAAAATCACAAAATTATTCACGATCATGACATTTCAAATAAAAAGTATATTATCGGTATCGACAATACCAGCCCTGTATTTACTTGGTATCAGATCGATACCAGTGCTCCCAGTATCGACCACCCTGACTGTGCAGTGTGTGTCAGGTACCAGGATGGAATTAGATGAAAACACGTCGAGTTCAATTACCTCCGACGTCGCAGGACCTGCGATGTAACGACTGTGCACACGTACATCGCAATGACGATGCTCAACGATATATTGTGCAGCTGCAATATATATATTTATAAAATCAGAGGATAAAAGTTATAAGGGGACAACCATGGTAGCAGTCGTAGTAGATTATTAGATTATATTATTTCTAAATATAAAATCATATTGTAATAATTAACATCAGATAGAATCATTCAGTCACAATAGTTATCATTATTGTTTTACCACCAGCCTTATTTTCTTGAATCTTGAATAAACCTCATCATCTGTGACCCTGAACGCATCACGTCCATCGGCCTCGGTCAGCGTTCTGTATGTTGGACATTAAATAAACCGTCTTCAGACTGTTTTTTTCCCTCCTTCCACTCACGATGACCACATGAAGCCCGGAGAATCGCTGCTGGACGCTGGAATGTGCTGCCTGTTTCCGAAGCCCTGCACAATTACCCAGCATCCCCCGGTACGAGCGCATTAATGAAATGTTCTGACATGGCATCAAGAGTCAGAAACAGACACTAAGACCAGCCACTGGAAGGACTAAACACAGATATAGAACAGAAGTATGAATGGAAAACACGAGGACGGTCCTGTGTTCGTAGAAATATCAGAAAAAAAACAACAAATAAAACATGTCTGAAACAAATGAATGGATGGAAAAGACAATTCAGACCAAAGATGGAAACCGTGATAAAAACAACAAAAATAAAATGCAACAAGATTAAAATGTAAGAATAAAACAACGCAAAAGACATAAGAAAACAAAGTATGTAATAGGAAAGGAAATGAAAATGCAACAGAACTAACATTAAAGACACAACATGATGCAAAATAATGAAAAATTATGCAACAAGACGAAAGCGACGTAAGACGGAACCAAAAAAGGACGTAAAAGTTGTAACAAGATGAAAATTAAAGCAACGTAATAAGACGAGAACAACATATGACGACAAAAGTAACACAAAAAAGATGATGATTTTAAAGGACATTTATTCTATATAATGTCTATTATTGTGGACGGAGGCAGAAAAGTCAGGTGTAGATTAAAGCACAAAGGTCTGAATATGTACAGTCAGTCCAGCTGTGATTTACAAGGAGACAATTAATACTGAACAAACAAGAACTAAACTATGAATTAT
>JAPTYQ010000012.1:211842-223656 GCA_029814465.1 Ostorhinchus cyanosoma
CATAAACAGTACCACAGTGCTTCAGTTTGAACATGTGACACATAAACAGTACCACAGTGCTTCAGTTTCAGCTTCAGTTTGTTGTGTCTTTATGGGTTGGGATTGTTTCCGTCAACTCAACAGAGATTTCTTATTAATGTTTTCATTTTTATCAATTATTATAAATTTCAGGTGACCGCATGTAGGATCCCGACCCCAAGGTTAAAAACCACTGGTCTCCTGGTTCCTGGTAACAGGACTGAGTCGGCGTCCTGGTAACAGGGCTGAGTCGGTGTCCTGGTAACAGGGCTGAGTCCGGGTCCTGGTAACAGTGCTGAGTCCGGGTCCTGGTAACAGTGCTGAGTCCGGGGTCCTGGTAACAGGGCTGAGTCCTGGTCCTGGTAACAGTGCTGAGTCAGGGTCCTGGTAACAGGGCTGAGTCGGCGTCCTGGCCCCTGCTCCTGTACTCGCCTTTGTTCGCTGCTGCAGCTCCGTGTAGTCGTAACGCTGCTGAACTGCACTGACATCAGCGTCTTAAAATAACTCGGTGCACATCATTAAACATGTAAAACATGGTAACAGGGATTTCACAGGCCCCAGAAACATGAAATCAGATGAAGCATCCACACAATCTGACCTCAGACGCCAATAGATTCAGACAAGAGCGTTTTCTCTCTAAAGGGAAACTACAGCAGCATTAATCTGCCGTGGAATTAAACCGAACAGACACAAATGTGCACGTTTATTCTCCATAAATCTGTCAAATTCATCTGTTCAGTTCACAGGAAACGACTCTCTAAGACCAAAGATCTGCCGTTTCCTCCCATTCCTTATATTTAGACCGTTATCTTGGTTGTTACTTCCTGTAAATTGACAGTAAAAGATCCATTATCCTCTTATTAACCCTAAACCTTCTGAACGGTGCTTAAGTGGAATTTTTGCCTTTGACACAGTCCTTCCAAAGGCCGGATTGGACCCTATGGTGGGCCGGATTTGGCCCCCGGGCCACATGTTTGACACCTCTGCTTTAGAGGTTTCTGAAACCGAAGTATGGAAATGACCTGATGAAGCATTTGACATGAAGCCGCAGTAGAACCAATGAACGGAACCGTTAAACCCACAGACTAAAGAATCCAAGGAACTGAGCTCCTGGGATCCGGTTCTTGAGTCGGATCCTTCAAACAGGTTCGGTATCGGCGGTACCGGTGCCTCATGAGCACTTCACAGTCTGAGGCTTCCAGTGTCAGTGTGGGAAATCTGCCTGTGGACGGACACATGTCCTATTTATGGATGGAGTTTGAACACCAGGCGGCAGCGGCGCCACCAGACCGAGACCTGCCTCGAACCGAACCTGTTCCGCCCCAGCGCCAAATACTCTCACAATCTCTCAGATGTAAATTCGAGCGGTTACGGCAACGTGAAGGTCCGTCGCAGCGAAATAATCCGACATGTTGTTGTTTTCCTGTTCTGGCGCCTGTGACGTAAACGCTACGCAACGAGTTTGCGTTTTCAACCCTTTAGATCAGGGTCCTTGAAGCCGCAGCCCATTTATGAACCCCTACTTAACATCTGTTTACAGTTAGTTCTCAAATGCACCTTTTTGCTGAGTCTGGCCACGCTTTGATTTGATTTGATTTATTTTTCTCACTCCCATAGATAGTCTCATGACAGCTTTGAGCAGAATTTGTGGTCGACAGTTGTCAAGTTAACCAACTGTGAAGTACCTGAGGAAGGATGAAACCTATTCCACAGTGACTCCAAGTGGACGGACAGTATCTGCATTCACCCACTTCAGTCGTGTGTCTTAACTCTCAGAACCTTCTGACGTCATTACTCAACTAGACCTGCTGAGGAGTTTACGAAATACCAGAGAGATGAGAGAAAGAACCGGGTCGACCCTCTGAAAAAAGGTCTGTCGAGGCAACGAGATTTATTCAAGAAATCAAACGAAGAGAATGAAGCAGCTACGAGGAGAACGAGACGATGAGAAGGAACGGAAAGACGTTCAAAGACGGAGAGTTCCTCCAAAAGGGCATGAGGGGGGGGGCTTAATGTGGTCCAGCCTGAGCCAGACTGGACCTCCAGTGGACCCCAGGTAAGTAGAGTTTGGGACCCCCGGTTTAGACGGTGATGTGAGGGTGGAGCGTTTTGAAGACTTCCCTCTGGAAGGTGGGTTCACTTTTGTGTGTTTTTAGACCCCAAAAAACACCGACGCCATGGAAACGGAAAAGCACATCTGATCAAATATTTAGTGTTTTTTGTTGTGTAAACATGGCCTCAGATCCATGGGTGAAGAGCGTGTCCTGGACCGGTCTCAGTGTGCAGACTTGAACCCCCCCCCCCCCCCCCTGCAGAACTCCAGCCTCAGATTCCTGCGGAGGCACCGATCAGGAGCTAAGTGGTCTCCGTCTTTACGACAGCGTCAACTCGCCTTTCCTCTGTGTTCCCAGGCCTTGTATTTTGGAGACGCTGTCACGTCTTCCTCTTCCTCCTCATCCTCATCCTCCTCTTCCTCCTCGCCTCTCTCTCTTCGGGACAGCATGCGCTCTTGTCGCGCTCGGCTGAACAAACCCGTCTATTAGACCCAGCGTGACTGATTAAATCCTTCGCAGATCCGTTAAAATGAAAAACTACAGCAGAGCAGATCCCAGTGCAGTCCACGGTGCATTCACTGCTTACGGTTTTACAGGAAAAACCAGCATCAAAGCCCAAATATCAGCCTTTTACGGCTTTTCATCGGCGTCATTATTCACTGTAGTGTTTCCACTGGGACAGTTTTAGCTCCAGACGGGAAGGTTTGACATAAATGACTAAAATATTTAGACCGTTTTGCTACATTGACATTGAACAGTTCCTTATTTCTCTCTGATGAGTTTATTTAACCCATAAAGAACCAGGACGACTTCAGTGGCAGTTCCCAATTCCACTACATTTAACCTATTTTAAGTGTTTTATCACCATTTATTAGCCGCTTTTCCATTGGACATCTGCGCAAACTTTACCGATATTTATTAAATGTGGAAAAAACAGAAGTACATAATGTTGTTTTTTCAATTAAATCACAAATGCAATGATTTCTTTATTTATTATCACAAGTTAGTCATTCCATAAACATGGCGACAAACGTCAATATCATGTTGATTTACAGATTTATTCGTTATTATTATATATCCCCCCTCTATCCTGTTCTAAATTAAGAATAATTGGGTTTGTTGGTGAGTCCATCATGTTTCTTTTAAAACTCTTCTTCTCTTGTATCGTTCGTCAACATCCTTCATTTATTTTTTTTATTCATGTGACTCTAGTTGCAGAAAAAGGTCTTTCAGTTTCAGTTTTGTGTGATATATCATTTATGCTGCGGCTGAAACACCACCTCTTGTCAGCAAAGAAACTTTTAATCAAAAAATGAGAGTTTGGATGAAATTGTCGTTTTTCCATTGAACATATTTTTCTACGCAACTTATATTTGCACAATTTTAGGATCAATGGAAAAGTAACTATTGTGGTATTATCCTCTTTATTTAGCTTTTTTTTTTTAGTGTAAATCCTATATTTTCTATATTTAATTCACTGGATACAAGGATCCGAGACTTTTCTACAAGAAAGAGTCAAATTTACATCCAGACTCTAAAAATGAGTTCGATGTGTTTGACAAAAGCGCTATGACAGTAAAGTGAAACTATTACTAATAGAATGAGTCATTTTTTTATCACATCTTTGTAGATTTTTGTAGTTTTCAGTTTTTATGGTTTGGGTTCAGGGTGAGTCATGTTTTATCACATTTGCTGTTTGTGTTTTAAAACACTCTGATATTTGTCTTTGCCCATAAGTTCATATTTGTTCTATTTAGAGAAATTCAGTCTGTGAGTCATTTCAGAAGCAAATCTAACAATTTAAACCAAACTAACCAATGCAATGATATTTATCCCAATATTGTGACATTAGTCCTTATTGTTTTTTATCCCAGACCCTGTTAGAAAAGAAACTCCTGAACTCAACGCGTCCACATACTTTTGTCCACATGGTTTATATGGGATTATTTGTAACCCAGTGGCGTTCTGTTCTTCCAGTGACTGCTTTGGCACATTACAGTCGAACAAACGCTCACATATGGAAAAGATGTAAAAAAAGCCTCAGGCGTTTCTGTAAAACAGGAAGTGGGTTCTCGAGGATTATCACAGTAAAGGTCAGAGGATGATTCTGGGGCTAAAGTGGAAACTGAAGGAATCAGAAGGTTCTTTGGAGCTGGAAACTGCTGTAAAAGATGCAAAACCAAAGCATGCGTTTGGATTTTGCTTTTATTTTGGTTTGTTTTCTTTATTTTTGACTGAATGTGGAAATATTTTAACCATACACTTGTTTTTTTGCATGACAACATGATGCGTTCAGGTGTAATAAGACAGAAAATTAAATAAGCGTGACACTTTTTAGATGTAAAATCAGCGTTTTTTTGTGCCATAACAATCGAATTTCTTTTTTCCTAGTATAATTATGGACAATTTACAGTTTCTGTGAGCTTAAAAATACTACCTTTGCTAAAGTTATACACCATCTATAACCAAAGAAACATGTTCACAGTTAATATTTTACAAGAGAAAAACAGGTTGCATTCTGTCACTAGAATCATCTCAATTTTGCAATTTTCCAAAATGAATCACATTAATTTAATATATTGTCCTGACCTCGGTTGCAAGTTTGTCAAATTACAGTAATAATTCCAGCCTGAGCAGTTGTTTAGTCACAAAAGCTGCCGATTTATAGTAGTAGAAGTACAAAAAACCCCACAATCTCTGATTTATTGGTGAATATTGGGGGACAACAGCACTGAACAGAGCTAGATACTGATGAAAACATGCATCACAGATGAAGTTTTGCATTTTTGTGCAGATTTACATCCCTGACTTAATCTATAATCTGCACATTTTCCCTCAAAACCAATCAAGTCGACTAAAATCACAAAT
The DNA here is from genome assembly GCA_029814465.1 of Ostorhinchus cyanosoma. Taxonomy (NCBI): domain Eukaryota; kingdom Metazoa; phylum Chordata; class Actinopteri; order Kurtiformes; family Apogonidae; genus Ostorhinchus; species Ostorhinchus cyanosoma. Next base: position 216,783 of record JAPTYQ010000012.1, read on the forward strand.
CACGCACGTTATAATCTCAATATGTCATCTTCACTGGACCCTGCAGACCGAAAATCATCCAAAAGCCAAAATAACAACAGCAGCTCAATATAATAGCATGTGTGATATCTAATTCTAACAGTTAATGTGCTTTTTGTGTGATAGTTTTTGTTTTTGTGACTAAAAATGACTAAAATCAGAAGACGCAGAAACAAAACGGAGGATAAAACATGTATTAACAGCGTCTTCGACTCACATTTGTTTCATGTAAAGGAAATCTGTAGCAATGATACGATGAAAGGAAGAGAACGAAGAAAATCCAAATAACTTCAAATGTTTTCTTACAAATCCACCAAAAACTGTCCCAACATCGGGTCAAAATGACCCCCAGCAGAATCTGTCACCATGAACACACCGCAAAAGAATGAAATTCTGAGTTTTATTATAAATGGGCAAACACTTACACTTATATAAGTATCATTTTAACCCTTAAAGACCCAAACATCCACTGGCGACCAAATCCATCTACTGATCTAAACGGTTTAATTCCTGTTGGCCCATTAATCCCATCAATACATGTCAATAATTGGTATAAAATACAGTTCTTCATCTTCTCATGTTCATCAGATGTGACCCATTTGGACGCTCAGAGGCTCCGTAGTTACCGTGGAAACACCACCATCTTCTACAGCATTGATTCTCCAGTAAAACCCATGGAGTTGGATCAATGACAGTGGATGGACACACTGGGTTTATATATATATTAAACAATAAATACAATGACAAAAAACTTTACAAAATAAAGTGGAAAAATCTGCAAAAAAAACAAAATGGAGTCAAAAAGAGTAAAATAAGCAACGAAATGAACCAAAAAAGTCAAAGTGATCAATAAAATTTACTAAATTAACAATAATTCAACCAATTAATAAGTAACATGAACAAAATAAGCCACAAACTGGACAAAATTAATAAAAAGTCATGAAATAGGCAAAAAATTTAATAAGAAAAACCAATAAAATAATAAAAAGAATGAATAAAAATGAAAAAATAATGGATGGAGACATTGGGTTTATGTTCATTTTATGAGAGATTTGCTGCAAAATTCCCCTTTTTCTCCCATTTTTTCCTGTTTTGATATAATAACTGTTGAATTAACTCTGAGTTCTAAATCAAATATAGGAAATTAAATATAGGAAAGAACATGATTTCCACTGAAAAATTAAAAAAAAAAAATATAGAGGATCATTTTATCAAGAAAGATAAAAGAAAAAAGAAAATGCATCCAGGAACTGACACCAAAGTATCCCTGGGTCTGAATGAGTTTAAGGGAAAATCTTAAGTTTTTTTTTTTTTTTGTACATTTTTAAGTCTGAAAAGCAGCTCTTAGTGACATGAACCCATGGATATGGTCTCAGCTGATCCCCGGTGTTCCCCCCCGGTGGAAGTGTCTTACCATGAGCCTTGGCGGAGTTTCTCTTCAGTCGTGATGTTCGGAACCCTCCGTCCTCCGGGTCCATGTAGCGGCACAAGCTTGGATCCGTATCCGAGTTTCGCGTCTCTTTTCCGGCTGCGCTCCTCGTCTAGTGTCCGGCGGGGCTCCGGTTCCAGCTGCAGCTCCAGCTCCGGCTCCACGGCTGCATCCTCCCCCATCCTCCACGGCCTCCTCCCGGTACCGGCTCCATGACTGAGGACGAGAAAGGATGAAGAAAAGCCGGATCATGTGCCCCGGAGCCGGATCAGTGGGTCTGGTGACAGGTCTGGGCTGACACATGAGTGTGGGAGGATGAGGATGAGGATGAGGAGGAAGAGGAGGAGGATGAGGATGGTCACGTTTCTGACATTTTTACGCACTGATGACCCGAGTTGGATTTAATAAACACATGAGAAAAGACAGAAAAAGGCTTAAATGAGTTGAAATGTGTGTGTGGATGGAGGAGGATGCGCGTGCCCGTGCGCGTGTCCATGCAAACATCCACCAAACCCAGATGAAATGACTCAGGTGTGTTTGAGGGACACAAACAGCTGACTTACCTGTGACGGGCTTCCTCTGCTCTGCTCTCAGCTGACGGACCAGACCCGTTCCGATCCGGTCCGATCCGATCCAGGTCAGCGGACTGAGTGGCTGCGCTCCATTTGCGCGCAGGGATGTGCCGCATGTGACGTAGCGGCCGGGAGGGGCGGGGACGGGGCGCGCAGCAGGCACGTGAGCCGGCGGAGGCGGGGATGGGGTTAAACCCGTGGAGCAGAGCCGTGGAGACACAGGGTTACGTCACGGCTTTGACGGCGATCACGTGGTTCGCGTCAGCCTCAATAGTTCCAAAACAAAGCAGCCGATGTCAAAATGCTGAAACGTTCCCCTTCCAGACCTGTTACGTCATCATCAGCCATCGATGTCACTATGAACAGATGCAGTAGGTTGGTTTGCGGCAGAATGTGGGCATCTGGAAGCGTCTGTTCCCTGAGCTCCGCATCCGTCTGCCTGAAACCACAGACATGCCTTTAAAACAAAAATACTTTCAGATATGTTTCATTCAAGCCTGTTATAGTATTTTTTTATATTCTTCATGTGCCTGATGTGTTAATTCTGACTAAACTCTACTGTCTGTATTTATTGGAACTACCTTTGGTGGTTTTTAGAGCAGAGGTTCCATTTTAGTTTAGTTTGAAATAAGGACTGTTTTCAGACTAAACTCGACTTTTTGCGTAAAGTCTTGAGTCTCTGTTTATAAGCTGTGGGCAGCGTCGGGGTTTGACCCTTTTTACAAACTCATAACTTGCTGGAAATTATAAATGCAACCTGTGTACGTATTTGAAATGCCTGATAAATAAAATGAACTGAAACTGAATGCAATCGATAACACGTTCAAAGGCATTAAACGGACGATCCGATCATTAGTCATTTATGAAAAACATTCGTACGTTTGCACGTTTCCTTCATCACTGCTGTGATTTTTTTAATGTGTTTACCGCCATCGTGCTGATGATTTGAAAGGAATTATGGGAAATTTCTCCTTCCCCCTCCGTTCATAGTGGGGTCGAGGGTCAAACAGCCCTCCGCCTTAGCCCCTCCCCTCCGCCTAATCAAGAATCGGGACAACACTACCCTTTCACATGAACGCACAAAATAGAGGGGGAGGGGCCAAGGGCTGAATTGGGGTTGGGCTGTTCTGTGGGTTGACTGTTCCGCCTCTGTTTTTTTTTGTCATGGAGTTCACATTTACAATCACATTAATCGTGATGATGGATCAATCCACACTTTTGACAGACCTAAAATATATACGGACGAACCAAAGAAAACAGAGTTTACGACATAAACGTCCACTAATACACGAAATACACTTAATAATGTGAAAGATGACGATGTCTTATTAACTTACCGCTGGAGTTGATAGATCAGCTGCGATAGAAATGAACGTGTTCTGACGCCACTGGAAGTAGGTCCATATTTGGGCCACTGTTTTTTTTTTGTTTTGCTTTGTTGGGTTTTTTTTACAGTGGGTTTATGGATGTGGAGCAACTCTGTGTTCTGTACCACTCTGGGTCCAACCTGTCAGCGAGGAAGAGGAGGAGAAGGAAGAGGAGGGAGGAGCAGAAGCTGGGGTCCCCTTTGATAATATTCTATGGAATTAAAAATAGGCAGAACTGTGTAAAAGTTTCAAAGCACCTTTAGCTTCAGGGTTGAAATGATCAGACGTGTTTATTTTTCATTTTCTTTTCCTTCACAAAGAACAAAAAAAAAAAAACAGGAAACATGAACAGAATTAAAACAAAAACTGAACTAAATGTGTTGGAAAGTTAAAGTCAGCATTTACGGTGACCTTTGACCCCACAACAAGAAGCAGAGCTGATTATTTTCTCTATTTTGTTGATTCTTTTGATTTTGTTGTTTTTTGAAGTTTTCTTTTTTTTTTTTTTGTGGCTCCTTTTACTCATTTTTGTTAAATTTCTTCAATGTCATGAACATTGACATTCCATAAAAAAATGCATCTGAAAAAACTGTTGCATCATGATGTTTCCAATATCGGCAATTATTTAATAAAAAAAAAAAAAAAAAAAGCCTAAACTTGTCTTTTCCTGGGTCTCAGGAGGTTAAATATCTTCTTAATAAAACCATATTTTTGCTAAAAAAAATTCTAAATGCATTTCAACTTTAGCCTCATTTTGAGTAAAAAAAAAAATCTCTATGCTTTTTAATTAATGTATGAAAGGGTGACTTTACACATATTTGACAGATCCATGTGGAGATTCTTTCCCCAAACAGAGGATTTCTTGCCTCAGACATGTTTGAAACACTGGTTTTATTGTGGTTTTCTGAGTTTAACAGTAGTTGAAACTATTCCAACATTAACCTGAACCTGAGAAACACCTGAGTTCAACGTGTCCACATACTTCTGTCCATTTAATGTTTGTGTTTCATGTTATTTGTTCCAAAGTCTGTGAGACTGAATGAACTTGTGTTTTGTAGAAAACCTGCCCCCCCCCCCCAGCACCAGCTGAAGGTCGGATTACGAGGCCTTGGTGTCGCAGACGAGGACAGAGAGCCGGTAGATGTTGAGAATGACCACCAGGAAGTTCTTAATGGCGAAGAAGATGAGCATCTGGTGGACCACGTTGAAGTAGATCATGACGGTGAGGCGGACCACCAGGAAGGGCCCGTCCTGGATGAACAGAGCCTCCACCGTGCTCCAGATGTCCGTCCGCAGGTTGGACAGGACGGACGCCGAGGCGGCTTCGGACAGGTCGTCTGAGGACGCCTCCATCACTGCATGGACGCACGGGAACAGGAGTGACCCTCAGGTTCTCCACGGGCACTTTTGGACATTTTTCTAAAAATCAGCTACAACATGTATGAGGGGCGGGGCTTGTTGTGCCTGGAACCGCATGTTTGTTTGTTTACACTTTAGCAGCAAAACTATTGGTTGAATTTAGACCAAATTTGTTTTATAGATTGCCAGTGACCCAGAATAGATGTGATTTAATTTTGGGAAAATTAGGTCATAGTTCACATTATTTATGAATTTGTAAAATCTTTTTTTTCTCCCATTTATTTATAATGGGTGAAATTTCACATGTGAATAAAAACCTCCATTTAGTATCATTTTACTTCAGACTTGGCACAAATATAGAGGCAGTTGATATGCTGACATCAGCACATGCACAGACAGGAATATCAGCTGGACCGATGCCAAAATAAGCTCTACTTTGTGTGAGGGGCGGGGCTTATTGTGCCTGGAACTGCTTCTTTTTTTCTGTTTGGTGGTTTTCATTTTTGTGTTGCAGCTTTTATCATGAAAAATGACCTGAACTGTCCTTTTTCTTTCTAGGTTTCAAACCCAGTGTCTTCCTCTCCATCTGTTGACACATTCACACCCTGTCGTACTGTACCTGAGAAGTGCAGCGGAAACTGAAGCATACTCCAGGTCCACACGGCCAGGATGATGTAGACCATGGACGGACTCCGGTCCCTGAGTCACACAAACAGGAGTCAGTCCAGGTTTGACACCAGGCCTCACATTTCCCTGTGGGGGTTTTCACCTGTCCATCATTCTGTTTGAACACGATGCTGATGCGCCCCAGTTTTTCACATTTAAAATAACATTGATATATTACTTTAACCCATAAAGACCCAGTGCTACTTCTGTGGCAGTTTGTAAATGATTTTTTTTCTCTTTATTTAACCTTTTTTAAGTAATTTATCACCATTTCTTGTAATATCACCTATATTTTTGTTTTTGTTCATTTTGTTGCCTATTTCATGACTTTTTCTTGAATTTTGTCCAGTTTGTGGCTTATTTTGCTCATGTTACTCATGAATTGGTTTATTTTTTTTTATCAATTTAGTTCCTTTTAGAATAGAATAAATTAGAATAGAATAGATGTATTTGTCATATGCATGTTATATGTCAAATGCATATGTCAATATGCCATTGGCATATGCATTTATTGATCACTTTGACTTTTTTGGTTCATTTTGTAGCTTATTTCATTCTTTTTACTTCATTTTTGTAAATTTATTTGCTGATTTTTTTTCAAGTTATTTATTATATTGTAATTTGAATCTAATGTGAATCAATGTTGTAGAAGATGACGGCGTTTCCATGGTAACTACGGAGCCTCTGAACGTCCAAATGGGTCAAATCTGATGACCATGAAAAGATGAAGAACTTTTATATCAATTATTTACATGTATTGGATTAATGGATGGACATGTATGAAACAGTTTCGATCAGTAGATGGTTTGGGTCATCGGTGGATGTTTGGGTCTTTATGGGTTAATGTTATTTTTTGTACCAAAACAAGTGTTTACAGGCTGTCGTGTTGTTATTTTACTGTCTGACCCACTGGAGATCAAACTGGGCTGAATGTGGGACCTGAAAGAAAATTAGCTTCAGACCTCTGCGTTAAAAGACAGAACTAATGGAACAAAAACTTAACACAGTGACATTTCATGTCTAAATGTGGCCGTTGGTCTGTTTTGGGTACAGTCTATAACATGGTAATGCACTTCTTTTTCCGTTCTCCCCTCGTGTTCCCACTCACTTGATGTCCGACAGCGTTTCCGAGGTGAACTCCAGAATGTCGGCCGCCGTCCCCACGAAGATGAGCAGTAACTGGGAGAGCTGGTTCCTGGTCAGGACCCCGGAGGCCGGAAGGAGCCACTTCCCCAGGATCAGTAGGATCAGCAGGATCTGGTGCAGAGCCAGGATCCAGTCGTTGGCACAGACCAGGGATAGTGAAGGCATGCCCTGGACGGGTGAGGAAACACAGAAAACACTGATGGAGTCTGAACCCTGGGATGAGGAGTGGAGGTGTTAGTGCACAGTGCTTCAGTCTGAACATGTGACACATAAACAGTACCACAGTGCTTCAGTCTGAACATGTGACACATAAACAG
>JAPTYQ010000012.1:290430-305888 GCA_029814465.1 Ostorhinchus cyanosoma
AGATTAGATTAGATTAGATTAGATTAGATTAGATTAGATTAGATTAGATTAGATTAGATTAGATTAGATTAGATATATTGATGTTTGTAACTGTTTATCTGTTCTAAACCATCAACATATGGACCATTAGAAGGAAAGGCACGTTTTTCATATTTCAAAAACGCATATAAAAAGAAAAAAAACCTACATTTGTCAAAACTTCACACACACTTTGTAGACGTCGTCCCAATGAAAATACATTGAACATTTTGAATAAATCCAACAGTTCGTTTCAGAGACGCTTCCATCCAGCAGGTCCATGTGGACCTCAGAAGGGTTAGAGTTTGTCTGCCGTTTCCATGGCGACCCCACATGTGTTTGTCCAGATCAGAGTCAGAATCACTGATCTGAATATCTCATATTATTTATTTTTCACACTATTTATCCAACGTTATTTATCTTTCATGTCATTTACACGTCTTATATTCTTTTTTTTTTTTACAAATATTTTAGATTGACATACTTTTTTATTTTTTTTATGTAAATAACTGTCTTTTGCTGATATTTGTTGTTTGACTGATAATTAAATTTTACATATTTTCTTTCATTTTTTTGTTCACTTTGGTTTTTTTCCTCATTGTATTTTTTGTTATTTTTTAATCCGATTTTAGTTCCTCTTTTTTGTTCTTTTTGTTCATTTTGTTTATATTTTTCATTCTTTTTGGCTCATTTTGTTCATTTTATTGATTATTTTATTGATATGTTCCGTGTTCCTTCTTATCAAACCTTTTCTTTAAATAAATGTGTGCTGTGTGTTCATTACCTCCAGTTTAACACTAGATGGAGTTGGTGTTTTTCTCTGACAGTCGTCGTGTGACTGCATCGACATGAGGACGAGAATAAAGATGAGCTAAAGGCCTGAGTTTAGACCACGTTTTGTGATCCTGTCGATGAAAACTGGACCTGGTTCTGCTTTATTTAACCCTTAAATCCACAAATTCACAGTGACTCTCATTTCACAAAGCAAAGAAGTGCATTTATGTGGAAAAAAACATCTATTATTGCACAAAATCACCATCATTTTATCTATAAAATTACACAATCAGGATGATTTTTTAACTGCGTGGTTTATATGAAAAACATATTAATATTTACAACATACATTGTTTTATTTGGGCGTCAGTCGATAAACGTCCGAAATAAAGGATAGTTTAATGACATCTTTGCATCATTTTAGGGTCAATGCTTGAAAAATATTATAGTTCAGGCTGAAAATGTCATTTATGATGATCATAAATGTGATATTGGCTCAAATTTATTCACATTTAAGGTTTATTTTTCTTTTGTTTTACTCAGAAAAACCTTCTCTCAGTGATCTGTGTCAAAACGTACGCGTTTAGTTTCATTTTCCATGGTTTTGCAAAACTGTCACATCGACGCTGCAGAGAAACGACAAACATGTTCATAAAGAAGGAAAATAAAAGGTAATAAAAGACAAAAGGGAGAATATTAGAAAGAAAGACAAACTAATGTTTTACTTTGAGACATTAATGACATTCTGTTAAAACAGCTTTATTTACTCTCTTCATACAGTGTAAAAACTGACATTAATCCAAATTAATATATAGAAAACAAATAAATAGTAGCAGTTTTAACAGCAATAGTAAATAAATCCTAGCAACCTTTTTTGTTTAATTTATAACAAATTTTGGGTAAAAAAAAATCCAATGATAGGCTGTAATATGAGGGGAGTGAACTGATATTAGAGTGATTTCATAACTAGTAAATAAATAGAATTAATAACATATAGTTAATGAATAAATAGTAGATACATAGTAATAATAATGTGTAGTAAATAAATAAAAGCTGTACTTTTACAAATAATAAGTTGAATTAAACAAACTTGAGTCATTTATAAATGAAGTTTTGGTTTTGTTTAGTTTTTAACCAATTTTAGGAGAAAAAACCAAATTATTCTATTTGTGGGAAAGTGAAAAAACATATTTATTTGACTAATTTATTCGGTGGTTTTGCGTTTCCCTTTATGTTTTCTGTCTTAGTTTAATAGTTTCATTAATGGTTTAATGAAGACGTCTCATAAAAAGGTGCTTTAAGAGAAAACACTTTTAATAAGTTCAATCCTTTTTTTTTGGTTTTTCACCAACAGATGAACTTGAGTTATTTTTGGTGTGAAATGTTTAGTAAATGACTCTAGTGTCAGAGTGCGTTTGAGGCTGTTTTGTCGTATATTTGCTCTGGTTTCCATGTCGCCCTGCGTCCACAGCTCCTTCACTCAGACCTGAACGCTCAACTTCAGTTCAGTGGGTTTTACAGAAGCGTCTGTTGAAGTGAAACTGCACATGCTCTGACCTCTGAGTGAACGCCGCCTCTGAAAGGTAAAAAGTTGAAAAGGTTCCCACGAGAACTTTCCTGTCGAGTGTTTGACTTCAGGAAGTTGTGGCTTTGACTGGAGTCTGTTCACATCTGCTCATCAGCACAAAGTCATGTGTGTGTAAATATACACACATGTACGCCCCGCATACGTGACCAGGACGTGCACGCTGTGGGCCACGTGTCAGGTGACCCAGACAGGAAGTCAGGACAGACCTGGGGGGTCAGACCGGGGTCAGACCGCCGGCTTTCATCCACACACTTCGACTCTCACTGAACCGACAACTGCCACAACCACAGACACACACACTTTCAGTTTTGGTTTAAGACACACACATTGTTTCGCTGCAGCATCGAAGGACTTAAAAACATCTGCAGCCGCGGAAACATTTAACAAACCATTTGTCATAAGATCATTCTGTGCATTTTACATTTACAGTCTAACTCTGGTGTTTTCCTGTATTTAATTCACTGATCATGTAGATATTCAGTAAAGGTCGAAGTCAATTCAACTTATAAAAAAAAAAAAAAACTGAAAAAAACTGAAGAAAAAGTGACTTTTTCAGTCAAATATTTCATTAACTGAACATAAAAGCAGTGACTCCATCTACTGACATCTGTTCAAATACATGAGAATATTAGTTTTTCTAATGTTTTCATCAAATTTTATCATTTGTCAAAATATAACTGCATTTTGTAGTTTTTAGGGGTTTTCCTGTTTAACTCACTGATCAGGTAAAATACACACACACACACACACACGTGTGTGTATATGCACATGCACACACACACGCACACACATATGTATATGCACACGCACACACACATATGTATATGCACACACACATACACACACACACACACACACACACACTAGCTTAAATCTCCACAGATAAATCCACTCCTGTAGCTGTGGGTTCTTGAATATACCAAGATATTAAAAACATCCTGAAATATCATCCATCCCCCAAATTTACCCAAAAGACTTTTCTCTAATTGGGACAAATGCAGTAGATTTGGTTCATTTTATTCCATTAATTATTTTTCATATATCATTTTAAATGTTGTAATTACAGTTGTTGTATGTGTTTTATATTTTGTAGATTTTCTAGTTTCTATATTATGTGAAACAACACTGACCACGCCCACTGTCTCCTGACATGCAAGGCTGCTTCCTGTCCCGCCCCCTGGCAACTGCTTAGCAACGTGAATTAAATCAGTCCCTCCTGAATTTTTAATTTAATAAAAATTTTTTAGAAAGGTGAATTTTAAAGAAAACATATTAAATGTTGAGATGGGACTCTTCCTCACCTCTACGTACAAAACTGACCAGTTAAAAACATCTCAATATGTCAAAACTAAACAAATATACAGACAGATGTTCTGACGCCTTCTAGGATTTATATATGTGTGTGTGTGTTTTTGTTTGTTTGTTTGTTTGTTTTGTTTTGGGGTTTTTTTTGTTTGTTTTTTGTTTTTAAGTAAACATCAGCAGATCAGACGGAGGCGGGCTGAGTTGAAAGGCTGTTTATTGTGATTGACAGGTGATGACAGTAGGTGGAGTATTCAGCCAATCAGAGGTAGAGGGTGTGGTTGTAGAGGCGGGGTCTCAGACGCTGAACCTCTGGATGGTCTGGTCCACAGACAGCTGGAGGAAAGGCTGCTCCACCCCACTTCAACACACGGACAGCAGGTTAAAGCATTCGCACATACGGGGAAGGCTGAAGGTTCACATGATGAATTATACTGAGGAAAATGTAATTTCTGAATTTTACCCATAATGCACACACACAGCAACTAGCATTAACAATTAGCATTAGCATGTAGGATAAAGTTCGAAGGCTAACTTCCTTCATTATACTTGTATGGAAATCCAGTCTGCCATGTTAACCATATTACACACATATACAGTAGCTCCTAGCATTAGCATTAGCATTAACCCATTAGGAGCAGTGACCTTCCATTGAACTCACTGGGGTGGTGGTGGTGGTGGTGGGGGGGGTGTTGACAGTAGCATGAACGTACATGACACTGTTTTTTGTGGTTTCTGGAACTCAAGTTCTTGGTTTTCACGTCGTACTCACCTGAGGATGTAGGTGACGCAGAGGATGCAGAGCGGCTGCGTAACTCCGCCCCTCGGCCTGGACGGTCGGATGCTGGGGATGACGGCGCTGTGACTCTCAGCCCAGACGTAGCCTCCGCCTTTGACCAGGATCCGGTAGCGGCTGCTGACCGACTGGCTCTTCAGAAACACTGTCCACAGAGGCACAAACATCAGGCGTCTGCAGGCGTGGACGGCCTCCAAAGCTGCGCCGGCTACTCACAGTTCACGTGGTTTTTGGTCAAACAGCTGATGTCCAGGGCGTGGCAGAGGGTGTAGATGGACCGGCCCAGGAGCTCCTCAGGGCTGTAGCCTAGGAGCTCTGTCACTCTGCAAAAAACACCAGAATATACTAAATACTGCCCCTTTAAAAACTAGTTTAAAAAAATAATGCAAGATATTTTTTGCTTGAATTTAGCAAAAAATAAAAAATTTGCCAGTTGAACAACTGAAAATGATCTTGGTCAGATTTCTTCAATCAGATCTATTGTCTATAAATCAGTTCTTATATCGCAGTGAAAAGTTCCTCTGTAGGTGATTCTGTCTGATTTTAAGTGTGATCAGATATTTGGACTGAAATGAGACAAATACACTTGGTCAGATTTAGATTTTTTCCAGTGTAATAACCTATAAAAAATAATGACTCCAGATTTTCTTCTCGGTTTGATATGAAAAAAATACTATTACATTATGCCGATAAATACATAATGACAACTTCTAAATTTGTGTCTTTGTTTTAGTGCAAAAAATAACATTAAATTATGAAAATATTTACATTTACAAACTATCCTGTAACAATAAAACATGAATAATTTGAATAAATATGAACAAACTGAAATAAAATTGAATTTATTTTTCTCAAGAAATTTCAGGTTTCAGGTTATTCACATCTTTTTTATTTGGATTGTTAATAAAAGTAAGTAATATAAGTAATTATTTGTGTTATTATTTTACTGGTCCCGCCCACTGTAGATCAAATGTGGTTCCTGAAAGTTTTATTTTAAGTGTGATGAGATATTTGGACCAGAAATGAGAAAAATGTACTCTGTAAAATTTGGATTTTTTCCAGCGTACGTATCACCCACGGCCCTCGAACGTGTCGAGGACTTTGTGGAGCATGTTTTAATGACACAGTAAACGCTCAAAAAGCACCAGTGGATTTCATTCCAAACCACTGTTTTCACTCTAGAGCCGCTGCTGCGTTCAAGGACAATGAAATTACACAGTAGGTGTGAAAGTAAAAAAAAGGAGAAGGTTAAAAGGGAACAAAGCGGCCGATTATTGTTATCTAAATGCTTCTGTCGTAGTTATGGCATGATACATTATCTGCTTAAAAACAGTTTTTTCTCCTGCAAATACATTTTCCATGAATGTGACCTTAAATATCTGTTAAAAACACATCTTTGATTGTTTGGTGCATGAGAAGGATTTTATTTTCAGCCAAAAAAAGCCTGACTGGACAGAGAATGATTGAGCCATAACCTAGAAAAGTTTCTTCAGCCTGAGAAGCTCCTGAAAATGACACGAAGACTGTTTTTGCAAAGTAAGTAACTGATACATAACCTTAGATACTTCCCATTCACTTATTAGTTTCATAACACGCGACATTACACAATGAACTCAATGGAATTCCTCATTTAATTCAAATACAGGACTTTAGATTTTCCTCTCATGTCACTGTCTAAATACTGTATGAGAACCTTTTGTATTTAATGGGATATTTTTATTTAATTACATTTGTCTGAAGCATCTAAAAGAGTAAAACACTGAAATAAAATGAATAAAAAATGACAAAAAACTTATTAAATGATCAATAAAAGAATCGAAATAAGGAAGAAAAATAAATAAAATACGCAAACACTTGAACATAATGAACACAAATGAACAGAAAAATCAATACAATGAAAAATAAACAAAATAAGCAAAAAAGAATAAAATGAAGAATAAACAAATGAAGACAAAATGTCAAAGCGTACACAATAACCATAAACAAAATTAACAAATGAAGCAAAATGAACGAAAAAAATCAGAAAATTGAGCAAAAATAATTAGGAAAAAATAAGCATCAGAACGAACAGAAAAAATAATAAAAAAAAATAGATAAAAAATATGAACAAAAATAACAAAATAACCATGAAAAGAAAGAAAATAAATGATAAAATTTACAAAAATGATCAAATGAGCACAAAAATGACAAAAATAAATGTCCTGAACTGAATTTCTTGGTACTTCTATGTTTTAATCGTCATATAAATTTAACTCTGATATAAAATAAATATAATAATTACAGGTTTTCCATAAATTCAGAGTAAATCTAACTTTAATCTGGTTTCTCTGACGCTCTGAGTGGATGGGAAGTGGGGTTAAAGGGGTGTGGCTGACCACATGTGGGCGTGGCCTGTGGGTGGGGCACCTGTGGTCGCAGCAGGTGAACTTCATGTCCATGCTGTGCTGGCTGGTGAAGGTGTGTTTGCTGAGGAGGGTGTGGCTCAGAGGCAGCGGTTGGCAGGTCAACAGGAGGCAGGAGACGGTCGCCGCGGCAACGCTCACCATCACACGGCCCTCGCAGTGAAGAACCTGGACGACACACAACGATGGAGGTCAGAACGTACCCGGACAGTGGCGTGGGCGGAGTGGGCGGCCACACCCACCTTCCATGTGGCTGACTTGAGGTTGGCGCTTCGCCCTCTTTGGGTCAAAGCGCTTTTTATCCTCATGACGAAGTCCCGTTTGGCTCCGCCCCATAATTCATCTACAAGAAGAGAGAAAATGAGTGAACAGTGATACGAAAAAAAAAACAAAAGATGAAAACAAGATAAAAACGAAGTAAAAGCTGAGGAAATGTAATAATCCAGAGCCATGTGGTTCTATCAGGTCTACATGAGGAACGGGTCTGGATGAGTTCAAAAAAAAAAAAAAAAAAAAAGGACAAAATATGAAGAGATAGTACATACAAATACAAAGCAATAAATAAGGTGAAAATTATGAGAAAAAAGACACAAAATGAGACAAAAACAAGTGAAAAACCATGAAAAGAGTCCAAAACAGAATTAAAATAAGACAAAAAAGAAGTAGAAAAAAAGACAAAACACAAACAGAAAATGCGATGAAAACACCATAGATGAGACAAAACAGGAAAAAAAGAAACAAAAAATGAGGAAAAATGAAACAAAATAATAAATAAGGTGAAAACTATGAGGAAAAAGACACAAAATGAGACTAAAACAAGTAAAAAACCATGAAAAGAATCCAAAACAGAATTAAAATAAGACAAAAAAGAAATAGAAAAAAAGACAAAACAAGAAAAAAGAAGTGAAAAAAGCATCAAACACAGACTAAACTAAAACTGAGCGAATAATGAGACAAAAACAAAACAAAATAGGAAATGAAAACCACAGCACAGATGAGACAAAACAGAAAAAAAAGAAACAAGAAGGAGGAAAAAATGATACAAACAATAAAGTGAAAACTATGAGAAAAACGACACAAAATGAGATAAAAACAAGTGAAAAACCATGAAAACAGAATAAAAATGAGACAAAACCATAAAAAGTGTCAAAGTGCTGCAGTATTTGCGTCCTGGTTTTCCTGAACGGAGCAGAACCACCGTGGAGCAGACGCAAACACACACCTGACGTCAGACGCAGGTTGTTTCGTATTTCTTCGTGGTCACATGGGTGAGTGAACTCGAAGATGTTGTGTCCCATTAACTCCGTCTGAAACACAAAGAATCAGTCCACCTTAAAAAACAGAGGAGGTAAGAAGAAGAAGAAACAGCACCAACGTATCCAGGGTGAATAAAAAAAAAAAAAAGGATTCACTAAATTTACTGTTAATGATTTTTTTTAGCTTGAATTAAGCAAAAAAATAAAATAAAATAAAATAAAATAAAATAAAATAAAATAAAATAAAATAAAATAAAATAAAATAAAATAAAATAAATCTGCCAGTGGAAGAAGTGAAAATGATCCTGGTCAGGTTTAGACTTATGTAAGGACTGAGGTTCAAGGGGGTCATGTGGACCTGGACCGGGTCTGGATCAGATCTGATGTGGGTCTAATGTTCTAAAACACACGTTCCTTTCACCTTAACGTGTTTTTCTTGTATGTTTTTTTAAATATTTACTTCTTCTATTTTTTTTCTTTCCATTTATGGGTAAGGAACCAAATATGGTAACTTCATTCATCTCAGTTCTTCTGTCGATAACCCACTGTTCCTCTAAAGCGTTCATGTGTCATTTGGTGCAGGTTCTGGTTTCCACGGCGCCGTGTTCGTACCTGTGTTAAGCCCATGTACCTGCTGACGTTCTCAGACAGGAAGACCATGTCCCCGTCGGTGGAGACCACCATCAGGAACCCCTCCAGGATCCTCAGGTACAGGCTGGTTTCCTGCTGCTCGCCGTCTTCGTGGTCACATGTTCCGTTGAGCTGAGCGTCCGCCGTCCTGGTGTTACCTACGAACATGAACCAAGACCACCCATGAGGACCAGGACCAGGACCAGGACCAGGACCAGGACCTGCAGCGGACCCCCATGCCCAGCTCCGGTCTAAGCCCCGCCCCTCACAGAACAGAGGATGTGGTCGTGTGCGTCTGGTAAATCTGCTGAAAACCACAAACGCATCGGTTTCACTCAGGCTTGTGTTTGTTTCCCACAGTTGAAGGTTTTCAGATTGAAGGACTTTCACCTGTTGAACCCACTTTAACTCCAGTGAAACGTCTACAAACGTAAACGTATGTTCAACTGTAAAAAACCAACACATCACAGACTTGGACCAACAACATTTAATGGAAATCACTAATGTTCACTTTATCTGGTTCATGAACGACGACTCTTTAATATTTAGTTAAAAAATACTGAAACAACTCAAGTAAAAGTAGTAATAAAAATAATAATAAATAATATATAATATAGTAGAATCTGCACAGTGTGTGTGTGTGTGTGTAGTTTAATAATAGCAGAACATAATCCAACATAATAATATATAGATATAATAATAATAATAAATATAATAAAATTATAGCAGTAATAGTAGGTGTAACAATAATATGTAAGTAACTGTAATAGTAATAAAAAAGTTATTATGTTATAATATTAGAATCTGCAATGTGTGTGTGTGTGTGTGTGTACACACACACACTCACACACACAGAGTAGTAGTCATTATAAGTAATATAAATATGTAAGTAATAGAATAAATAATAATAATAAATTATAAGTGATAATAGTAATAGTATTCCTAACAGCTATATATAAGTAATAAGTAATATAAATATGTAAGTGAGTAGTATATAATAATAACAATAATAATAATAATAATAATAATAACAATAATAATAATAATAATAATAAAACTTGTAAGAATTATAATCAGTCGTAATAGTAATAATATTCCTAACAGCTCTATATTAGTAACAGGTTATATAAATCTATAAATCTATTAATCTATAAATACTTCTAGTCCTAAAACTTCCTGGTGTTGAATCACAGTATTTGTTTTCTTTAATCGTATAAACCGTGTGTTTCTTCCAGGTTTGTCGGTGTTTTTCTGGTCCAGTGTTTCCTATGGGACTTGTGGGCGTGGCTGACGTATGTGGGCGTGGCTGACGTATATGAGGTGCCGTCCCTTCCGCAGTACCTTTGAGCAGGGCGTTGAGGCGGATGTAGCTGAGGGTCAGGCGTATGACCGACGGCTTGTCCAGGTGGGCTCGGACGCTGGGCTGGAGGGGGAGGAGCCTGGACAGGTCTCCGAACACGTCAGACTCCACCCTCCGACGCTTCCTCGCCGCCTCCCGACTGATCGCACTGCATGATGGGAAACGGAATGGCGTCACCATAGTTAGGGTATATGAGCTGATTTACAGAATGGATCCAGGAGTTTTTATCTGGAATATTTGAAATGTAACAATAGTTGAGTGTGAAGTTTTATTGGACATTTTATTAGATTTACTCTGAAACTTCAAAGACCCAAAGTGGTTACCATGGAAACGCCGTCATCCTCTACAACATTGATTAATCATGTAAATTAAACGTACTCAGATTCAATAGGCTGTGGGTCGGTAGTTGAACGCCGTCCTCCATCGGCGTCACATGACCAAGTGAACTGAACTGGATCAGCTGTTGGTTTATTTTAATGGATTTTATTTTAAAAATGTGTATTATTTATTCTGTATTTATGAACATTGAAAAATAAAAATGAAAATGTGATTTGAATTCAGAGGTACAAGGTATTTATTATTATTATTATTCTGAGAAAAAAGTCAGAATTCCAAGATTAAAGTCCAAATTCAGCCTTTTTTTCCTCAGAATTCAGATTTTTCGAGTCATTTCACACGAGTGGAGTTTGTGTTCGACTTCCTGTATCTGCGCTCGCTTTAGTAACAAATCCAATATAAGAACAAACTAAATCTGTCTGTACGTCACATGGTCTGTCCTGCAGAACAGAAAGCCCAAATTCAGACTTTAATCACAGAATGCTGACTTTAATCTCAGAGTTCTAACTTTTTTTTCCTCAGAATTCCAATTTTTTTCTCATAATTCGGACTTTTTCTCAGAATTCCAATTCCATTTTTCTTAGAATAATAATATGAAAAGTTTTTATTTTATTTTTTTTCCCCAGTGGTCCTAATCCTCTTCCGTCTAATTCCAATTCTTAATTTCAGTGCAGAAAAAATCTCAGTGCTTGAGCATCAGTGTCTTTTATTTTGAAAGTTTGATGAGACTCATTTTCTTCCATAAAGTTCAGTTCAATCTAAACATAAATATTGGACATTTCTCATATAAATCCTCTGGTTTCTGTTGTCAAACTCTGGTATAAATGTGTGTGTGATGGTGTGCGCTGCCTTTTACCGTCTCTTCTCTTTGTCAGCTGTCATCCTGTCCGGCAGGCGTCTTCATCGGGCGTCCTGGGGGAAGCTGGCGTTGGCTGACGGTCCTGGTGTCGGTGGGAGTCGGCGTCGCCGTGGGAACCAACACTCACTCATTTACACCTTCACAGCTCCAACGGTTCATCACAGGAACATTTACCGGCGCCAAATGTCACTGAGCCGGAGGTCCAGCGTGCACCAGCATCACCTGCAGGCGTCTGATTGGTCCGAGCGCACACACAGGACACGCGTCACACGGCCCGGCCCCTCCCCTTTCCCCTCTCCCCGCCCCCCTCAACATCATCCCACCGCACTTTAACAGCAGCCTGTATTTAGGACACGCTTTCACTTTCATC
This sequence comes from Ostorhinchus cyanosoma, assembly GCA_029814465.1. NCBI lineage: Eukaryota > Metazoa > Chordata > Actinopteri > Kurtiformes > Apogonidae > Ostorhinchus > Ostorhinchus cyanosoma. The sequence continues at coordinate 302,122 of JAPTYQ010000012.1, forward strand.
TTCAAACGTGCATCAGAGGTTTTAAGGTTTGATTTGGAAGAGTTTTAGTTCAGTTTTTCAGTTTCCAAAGTTTATTTATTAAAGGTGAAAAATGTCACATGTGATTTAAGACAAAAACTGTTCATGATTAAAGGCTGATTCAGCAGGAAAACCCACGAAGAAAGGCTGGTTTTTATGCTCATTTAAGGAAAGATTTGACTGAAAACGTCACTTTTTCTGTTTTAATGTAAAAACCTTTGAATTTACTCCAGTAAATAAGTCTCAATAAGTCAAATATAGGGAAATATCTAGAAAAAAATACAAAATGCAGAGGATTATGTGTGATAAATGTTGATAAATCACTTAGTAAAGGTTAATTGTGGAGAAAAACGTGTTTTCATATAGTTTGATAAATGACAATGATTAGAGAGATTTGTTTTTATGCTCATTTAATGATAGATTTGGCTGAAAATGTCACTTTTTCTTCTTTTTCTCTGTTTTAATGTAAAAACCCTTGAATTTACCTGATCATTAAGTTAAATATAGGGAAATACTTATAAATATGCAAAATGCAGAGGATTCTATGTGATAAATGCTGATAAAGCACTTAGTAAAGGTTAAAATGGAGGAAAAAAAATCATGTTTTCATGTAGTTTGATAAATGACAGTGGACGCAGACACTTGTTTTATGTTCAATTAAAGGCAAATTTTGGTGGAAAAGTCACTTTTTCTTCAGTTTTCTCTGTTTTAATGTAATAATGTTTGAATTTACTCTGAGCTTTAATGAACATCTACACGATCAGTGAATTAAATAGAAGAAAATACAGGACTTTCACTAAAACTTGCAGTGAATAAAATGACAGATGACTTTAAAAATGATAAATGTAGAGAAAAATTCATTTGGAAGGAAAGTTTTACAAAAGGATCAAATCAATACAGCGGTTGTTGATGCTGGTTTTATGTTCAATAATATTTTTCTCCAGTTTTCTCTGTTTTGATGCAATAGATTTTGAATTATCAGATTTTTTTCCCCATTTTTTTCCCAGTTTTGATATAAAATCCTTTGAACTTCATCTGAGCTTTTATGAACGTGAATACGATCAGTGAATTAAACGAAGGAAAATACATGGTTTTCACTATAAAATGCAGAAATTAAAGGATAATATTAGAATAAATGATAATAAATGTTTGTTTCATGTTCAGTTAAGGACATATTTGACTGAAAAAGTAGATTTTTCTTCAGTTTTAAAGTTGATGATATTAAAATAAATGCTGATAAATACATTTTGGAAGAGGAAAAAATGCATTTGTGAGACATTTCAAAGACAGTTCTAGGTTTTAAAGGGTTGATAAAGGAAACATTTGATCTTTTTCATGTGAATTAAAGGGTCATTGTGTAACATGTAGTGCCATCTGGTGGTGACTGTGGGGATTACAACGAACTGGGATTTATCCAAACACACTTTTTTCTCTACGTTTGAGCCTCTTGTCCACATTTAAATGCTGTTTTTCAAAGGTTAAACGTACAAAAAAAACATGATAAACACAAAACACCATCTTTTAAATCTGTTTTGTTTGTTGTTTTCCTTTTGTTTCATCGTTTACAGTGTTTTCATCTTCTCTTCTCGGTTCCTTTTCGTTCATCTTGTTCCATATTTTAAACCATTTTTTCAGCTGATTTTGTTTATTTTGTTGTGTTAACATTCAGATCCTGTTTACATTTTGTACTTAAGGTGCTTTGAACGCCCCTTTGTCCTCTACGAACCAATAAAATCACAGATAAATGTTGATTTTTTTTTTTTTTTTGTGGTGTAATTCATCTTAATCTTTGTTATTCAGTTTGACTTTAATTTTTTTTATTTGTTGTGTTAACATTCAGAAGATTCTGTTTACATTTGGTGATTATGGTGGTTGTGACGCCCCTTTATCCTCTACAAACCAATAAAATCAAAGACATATACTGATTTTTTTTTTTTTGCAGTGTCATTCAGATTTTTTTTTTTTCATACATTTTTTTTCCCATTTTGTTGCCTGTAATTTATTCATTTGGAATGTTTTTGATGATGTCACATTTTTTCATCCTTTTTGTGTTAACATTCTGAAGATAAATTCACATCATGTTAACATTATGTACTTTCGGTGCTTTTCTCCACTTTGTCCTCAACAAACCAATAAAGTCACAGATAAATGCTGTTTTTTTTGTGGTGTAATTCATCTTAATTTTTCTGTTATTCAGTTTAACTCTTTTTTTATTTTTAAATTTGCTGTGTTAACATTCACATCATGCTAACATTAGGAACTTTCAATGCTTTTCTCCACTTTGTCCTCAACGAACCAATAAAGTCACAGATAAATGCTGTTTTTTTTGTGGTGTAATTCATCTTAATTTTTCTGTTATTCACTTTAATTTTTCTTTCTTTTTATGTCACTGTGTTAACATTCAGAAGACCCTCTTTACATTATGTACTTACGGTGCTTTTAACGCCCCTTTCTCTTCTACGAACCAATGAAATGACAGATAAAAGCTGCTTTTACCTGCAGGTTTTCAGCTCGGGTTGCTCTTGCTGCTGCTGCTGTTGTCCTGGTCGTTATCTGGGCCCTGCTCTGAGACCAAACCCCCCCCGCGGAAGCTAAAGAAGACGAGGGCGAGTCGGTGAATGATGTAGACAGCTCAGTGTTTTATTGGAATCAGACCAGACGGGACTAGCCCGGCTGTTGCACTACATTTTGGCACAGAGTAAGATAGTGTGACCAGGAACAGCCCTACCCCTGGGTGCACGAAGCATCACTACACACCGAAACTCTACTGCACACACAGCGACCAGCTCGCCTTCGCATCACTGTACAGTCCATCTGTGTGTGTGTGTGTGTGTGTGTGTGTGTGTGTGTGTGTTGGGGGATGGGGGAGGGATACCCGTGAATGCCTGCATTAGCATCTCAGAGTTCTGGGTGTGGAGTCTATTCACGTTTACACCCCAATAATTGAGTGTGACAGGGTTCCACATGTGCTCCGCCCCCCCCTGATGCATCGTACATGGATGGGCTGTCGTGTAACATGTGTAGGCGAGGTGAGCTTCCAGCTGGAACAGGGTGGACGGAAAAAAACAATGGCAGAAAATGGAGGAAATGGGGGCTAGGATGAATACGCGCAGCTATGAAATGTTGACGGTATTTAATGTACAGGACATGTCTGATGCTGTTCCGAGGGCATTTTACATACATGACGCGCCACCATTGTGTCAGAACACACTGGGAACGGAGGAACATTCTATCACATATATGAAAAATAGAAGTGCGGAAATAGTTTTGCTATGTTTTTAGAATGCTGGTTATGTTTCCGTTGGTTGTATATATGAAGTGATGTGACAGGTTCAGGATGTAAGATTTGCAGTTGAAGTAGGATCTGGAGTATGTTTTGTACTGAGATATAAGATACACTGCAAAAATCTAAATCTTACCAAGTGTATTTTTCTTATTTCTAGTCAAAATATCTCATCACTTTTAAAATAAGACACAGAGTAACTTTTCAGTGAGATATAAAGAACTTCTTTTTAGACAATAGATCTGGAAAATCTTATTTCAAGAAATCTTACCAAGATAATTTTCCTTTGATCCATTGACAGATTTTTATTTTTTTTTATTCATTCAAGCAAAAAAAAAAAAATCTGTCAGTGAAACAAGTGAAAATTATCTTGGCAAGATTTCTTGAAATGTCTAAAAATCTGTTCTTATATCTCACTGAAAAGTTACTCTTTAGGTGATTCTGTCTTATTTTAAGTGTGATGAGA
>JAPTYQ010000012.1:396495-413341 GCA_029814465.1 Ostorhinchus cyanosoma
CTGAATTAAAAAGTTGTTCATTTTTTCATGCTTTTTAAAATTCAGACACAGTTACTAAAATCAGCACATTGCAAACGGTGGAAAATTACTACACTGGTGAGTAAAACATGCACATTGACACATTTAACATTTGACCTAGCACAAAACATAATAATTCATATTAACCAATGTTGTTGTTGACCTATGCCAGGATGGAAAAATAAAGTTACCCGATCTTTGTGGTACCGTGAAAAAAGTTTTTTTGCATCCAAAATATGGTTTGTTTACATTAATAACATGACATTTAAAGGGTTAAAAACATGGCAGTTTTTCATGTCCTAGTCTCAATAGTTGCTTTTCCATTGACCCTCAACTTATGCAAATAGAAATTGTGCATAAAAATGTACCTAATAGAAAAACGGTAATTTCGCCAAAGCTCTCATTTTTCAATAAAAAGTTTTGGCGGTGGTTAGTGCTGGTTTTTTGGGCGTAGTGCAAATGATGCAATGGAAAGACCTGTTTCCTGCAACTAGAGTCACGTGAATAAAAAATAAAAGGGATGTTGACGGACATTACAACAAGCAAAGAAGAAGAGTTTTAAAAGAAACGGTGTGGTATGTGTGGACACACCAGGAATCTAATAATTTTTTTATTTAGTACCAGATAGAGGGGTAATATATGGTAATAATGAATATATCTGTAAATCAACACAATATTTATGTTTGTCACCATGTTTATGGAATGACTTCTCTTGTCATCTCGTCATAATAAACCAACAAATCATCATATTAGTGATTTAATGGAAAAACCGACATTACACACTTCTGTTTTTTTTTTTTACATTTAGTAAATATCGGTAAAGTTCTGTGCACATGTCCAATAGAAAAGCGACAAGTGCAAATGTGAGTTTTCCCATCTGGGAAATTTATTTAACAAGTTCTATCCATCAGTCATTCATTTTCAAGATTTTTTTTTTTTTTTTTACAAAATCCTTTCATACAATCTGGATGTTTGCCTGAGAACACAGTCTGAAAATGTATGAAACCTTCTTTCTGATTCTCCTTATCTATAAAACCGGTCCTATCCTGTTTTGCTGCACAGCAGTGGAGGTCTCACTAATGTCTTGCAGAACACGTCTGCACTGTCCACACCAACACTGATGCGCTGGTAAATAAACATAATCAGTGCGGCTGTAAACTGACATTTTACATTCATCCGTTTTCTGTAAGTCAGATTCCCTGCCTGTCCTTTTGTTTAGTCCACCACATGAACTCAGTGAATTCCTCTACTGCAGTGTGGTAAGCAGAGTTAAATTTTACGGCTGGATCTGTCTGTTCTGGTCTACAGCTGCTACAAACTCTGAGTCTAAACTGTTTGAGGTGTTGGTTCTGCGTTTCCATCACCGAATACGTGTCCACATACGGTATGGTTTGTGTTTCTAAGACGCTGAGGTCATGATCCGACCACATGATGTTATGTTTCAATCATATTATATTTGAGAGAGCCAATCTTGTTGGAAAGATTAATGTTTGTCATGGTCTTTTATTGGTTTCCTGCTGTGGCCTTCTCACCTAAGCACTCCTCTCAATAAACTGTTTCAATTAGTTCTGGACGGGGAAGAGTTTCATTTCATGAAATAAATCAATATTTTGTTTTTATTGTGTTGAAAGGAGCTGGAAACAGGTCACACACTTCCCACACAGATCAGAGCAGGGCTCCTCATCCTTATAAACACTCACATATTCTCCTGGTGATAGGTTAATGTTAGATAATAATAATAATGTGATCTAAAAATCTAAACAGATGTATCCATGACAGTCACACTCATTAACATGTTTGAGTTGCACCAAAGGGATGACGAAGCTATTCAAGTGCTGTTTCAGTTAAAAGAAAGTTCTAGTTATTTCTTGTTGTAGTTATTGATACCATTATGATTATCACCATGGTTGTTAATGTTTGTATTGTTGATATTTTCTTGTGTGGGACGCCACAGTCTTGTTTTTTGCCCCCCCACCCCATTTCTTCCATGTCAGGTCCGGCAACGAAATGTGGTTGAACAAAACTCATAATAAAGACAGTGGAATATCAATAGGAGCCTCATAGTTTATGAAGTCCTCCTTGGCAAAGCAAATATGTTCAGCATTAAAAGGAAGCCTGATGACCTTTCTGCTGTTATGATGTTGGACAAGACCAGAAAAAAAGGGGAAAAAAACCCAAAGCCAACAGTATGACGGCGTTAATACTGACTTGCATGTTTGTCTGCGAGCTGGATGAGGCTGTGGGAGATGTCTCTCCTTCTGTAGAAGCAAACCACCTTGGCTTCCACATTCCCGCTGGCGGTCTGAAACAGAAAAAGCAGAGCATCCAGGTTGACTGAAAGAGGTGGCAACACCTTCTAGAACAAACCCCTAATTTCCCAAGAGCCCTGATGGCTTTCTACGCTCTTCAGACTCCGCTGCTATGACAGAACGGACAAGGCGGCAGCAGCTCTTTTGACTAGATGATTGATTGATTGTCTTACTGTATAATTAAACTAACATGCATCAAGACTCCATATTAAAGGCTTTGACTGACAGAGAGAGAATGAACACAGGCCAGAGCTGTGCGCTATGACAATAGGCAAACTTATATTGTCTCATATTATGGTCTGTTGTGTGGCACAATACATTCTTTATGTTGATGTATTTGTTGTGTTCTTCTACGGCAGCACAAACCAACACAGGACGACCAAAAAATACCTGAAGCATGACCAATAAACCATTACAGACGCATCGGACCTTGTATATATCCTATATTTCCTGTATATATATCCTTATTTTTTCTACGTATTCTCTGTTGTATAGTTAGCTTTTGTATATTTCAGTAGTTTTAGTATATAAGCATATTTCATATTTTATTCTGTAGCTTTTTGCACATGCCTGCATTTTTCTTTAGTATCTTTTTGAACTAAGTGTTTTTGCTGCTAAACAGATTTCCATTCTTCCTGTGACATTGACAGTAAAGATCTATTCTATTACAGACGCTGGAAATACTGACCCACAAATGTTCAGCATCACAACTATTCATATTTGTATACCCATATCACTTCTGTTTATGAAAAAGAAGAAATATCTTTATTTATCCTGAATGATACTGATTACATTCATTTGTTACCTTCTAACCTAGAGGTGTCAAACATTCGACCCGTGGGCCAAAACCGTCCCACCAAAGGGTCTCCAATACGGGCCATGAGAAAATTTACAAAGTGCAAAAATTTCACTGATATTAACCATTAAGGGTAAATAATTAGTTTCAGTTCAGGTTCTACATACAGAACACTGTGATGTCAAGTAAAACAATAGTAAAATAACTGATAAATAATGACTCCAAATTTTATTATTGGTTTAATGTGAAAAAAAAGTTAAATTATTCCTATGATATGCCTTTGTTTTACTGCAAAAAATAACGAAAATGTTTACATGAACAAGCTACCCTTCAACAATGACATTTGAACAACCTGAAATGTTTAAAGAAAATGTAAAAAAAAAAGATGTGAATAACTGAGAAAAAAAAGGTATAATTTCTGAAGAAAAATAAGCGCAATTTCAACAATATTCTGCCTGTTACTAAATGTTTTGTGCCTTTTGTAGAACTGATCTGTAATGCACATGTATAAATGACAAACTGAGGAATAACAGTTAAAATTGCACCTATTTTTCTTCAGAAATGACAGTTTTTTGGGGTTATTCACATCTTTTTTTGTTTGGATAGTTTGCTAAGGTAAAGTAAATGCGTCGGACAGCCCTGGTCTAACCTGATAAGCTTTTAGCACCTTTTTTATACACCTCTATCCTAAAATTCTTTGCACTGTACTTTCTAAACATTCTAATTTTTTTTTTTTTTGCAGCTGTCCTTTTTGCCCTTTTATTTTTCATGCTTTGCACCCTGTCCTTGTTGAGCACCTCACTCCTTTATGCACATAGTCATGGTGTTTTTTGACCCAGTGAAACACCTTCCTCCTTTTGTTCTTGCATTTCTATTAAAGTTTGTGTCATTGTGCTTATGTGTCTTTATTTTTGCTTTGAAAGTTTTGTGTGATGTAATATGGGGTCGTTGTTGCAAACATTTCTATTATGATGGAAGGATGAAGGGGACATTAATAAAAGAAAAAGGGACACAAAGCCCATGTTATTATAGAAGTGTGTGTCTATGGTGTCTCTAAATAAAAATATATATAATAAATACAAACTGGAGACAATGTGTTTGATAAATAGATATGATTGTCTCTGGTTTATTCATCAGTATTAACCATCATGTGCAGCTCTAATATAAAGTCTGCTTCACCATCTCATATTCCTGTAGATTTATGTCTGTTCAGAAGAAACATCACAAACTGCATTTGAATCATGTGACGTTAATGTTACAGAAGCTTCTCTCCATATCCTGATTACGCAGGAATTAGTAGAGGCAGCTCCTTACATTTTCCATCAGTTTATTATCTAGAAATGCTTTTCTCAAACTCGGTGCAAACACGCTATGAAGGGAATTTATCGTCCTGAAATAAATGGAAGAAAAATAAGAACTTGGTGTTTTCAGGCCATTCAAATAAAATTAATTCGGTCGTGTTTTTGTGTTTATTAGCTGGTGTGTCTTCCTGGTTCATAATTAGTGAGTTACTCGGTAGTTCATGTTGGAAACAGTTGCTGATGTTGCTGTTTGCGATGACATTCCCTGACACTTAATTGGGATTAGGGAGCAAAGTGGTTTAGATTGTGGTAGAAATATGAACATAATGGTGATTGTTAATGTAGTTTCAGAAGTTAAAAAAAAAAAGGCTGTCACTATTATCGTATTTGGTATTATTGATTTTACAGCTTTTTCTTTTTCCTTTTTTTCCCTTAAATCTTCTTTCTATAGTGTAATTTTTCTATACTCACATCCTGTGACCCTTTTACTTATTAGACTGTCAATTTTGTTTTCATTCCCTCTTCGGTCTCCACCTGAATCTGCCCAACACGCACAAAATAATCATAAAGCATCACACACACACAAACTCACCTGGAAATAACCCTGTTTTCACTCGTCCTTGTTTTGCTTAATGTCTGAACTATTCTGTCTCTGGTCTCTATGAACTTGTATCCCTTGAAGTCTATGAATTAGTATGACAGATGTATTGTCTTGTATTTTTTTGTTACCCTTGCCACAATGTTTGTCTAGCACTAAATTAAAAAAAAATTACATTTCTTGTTTTTTTTCCTATGTTGTTTTATAAGTTTGGGTTCCAGGGAGACAGACATTTCATTTTTGGGTTTCAAGGTAGCATCATTTAGGAACCCCTGGTCTTAGTCTTTTGTAACTTTTGAGTCATTTTTCATCTACAGAGTAAATGGGAATTAATACGTCTACCAACTGAGTCCTTGAGGTGAAGGTTAACTCACTTTATAATCCATTTAGGGAAATTCAGTCTCTGCATTTTACTGATCTTAACGCACACAGTAACTAGCATTAGCATCAGCGCATTAGTAGCAGTGAGCTGCCATTGAAGGGACCGACTCTAGACCTTCATCAGGACCTTGGTCTAGGACACAGACTTGAAACAGAGTGATATTTGGCTTTTTTTTTTTTTTAAATGGAATTATGCCTTTTAAAACATTTCCCTGTGGTCTCCACAAACTGTAAATGCTCTGACTCTGAATTCATTCATTCAACTCAACAGGTCCATCTTCAACCCTATTTCTGAGTAACGACACAGGAAAGGTGGTACAGTCGTGGAAAAAAATATTAGACCACCCTTGCTTTCTTCAATTTCTTGTTCCTTTTAATGCCTGGTCCAACTAAAGGTACATTTGTTTGGACAAATATGATGATACCAACAAAAATAGCTCATAATAGTTGAATTTCAGAGCTGATATTTATCCATTTAACATGTTTTCTTGATAATAACCAAAATTGCTTCAGTTCTAACATCAATATCTATGTCATTGTACTGACAAAAACAGTGCTTTTATTCATTCCATGTTTTCTTTTCTGTCGATTTTAGTCACATGATCCACACAGGAGTTAGGACTGGATTGCGTAACCACTATTTTTGATGGTCTAATAATATTTTCCACAACTGTATTTCTTGCTATTCTGCCTCTTGCCCATTATATCACATTATCTAGTGATGATCATCTACTCAATTTAACATTTCTAAATTAAGTTATCACAGAAGCCGCCGTGGAATTCTCAAGCAGCACAAAGTGCATCTTGGGATATTTGCCAGCCAAGTCTGCACGAGTCACCAACCAGTGCACCCTTGGTTTAAGCTAGCAGACCAAAACAACATTCTTGTATTGTGTGCGTTCTTGGTTTGTGTGAACTTTCAATTGGAACAGTACTTGGGCCCCGATTGATGACATCTCATGAGATCACGGGAACAGAAGAACCGATAAGGACACAGATTGAGAAACGGTCAATAACTCAGAGGTAAACTAGCACAACTGTGGACCACGCTGAAAATTTTTATGCATCACATAGTTTCTGTGCAGATGAGATGCATGAAGTTTGATTTTCAGACCAGGATTTGGGTCAGACCTGGTCCTAATCCTTATATGGACTTTTAAAGCCCAATTTTAGTTGCAATAATTCGTTTTAGTTTTTTTTATCATCATGTAAACTCACTGATTCTCTGCCTGCCAGGGTTCTATGGATCCACACAAGTACAGTCACAAGTTAGACTTTGGGATAGAAATGTACAACAATGGGAGTGTCTTCCACCCAGGGGTGTCTGCTCGACCCAACTCGCACATCTGTTTCACAAAACAAGACTCGACAGCTGTAAAAGGGTGAAGTAACAGGGGCTCTGGAGTGAGTTGGCTTCTCATGCGAATTAAGGTGTGATTCCAACAAAAGCCCCTTCCTGTCGCTTGTTAATTAATGTAAAACAGGCTCTTACAGAAGGCAGACATCTTGGCATCTACAGCCATAAAAAACAATTCACAGCTACTCAAAAGAAGGTGAAATAAAACTGAGATTATTCACTTCCACGCTTTCATCATGGTGCGAAAACCTCAGGAGAAAAAGATGTGTATGGCATATGTATTCTGTGTAAGAAAGTAATTCATTCATTCAAGCTTTATTAAGGACAAAAAACTAGGTCCCTAGGATAAGATACAAAAAACATAATAAAAAAAAGAAAAGCAATAGCAGAAATCCATATACTACTTACACATAAAGCCTCAATTGTCAGCGAGACCAGATTTTACATGTAAACCTTACAGAGCTAATCTTGGGACAGACCAGGTCTTGTACAATCGAGTTTGATAATTTTGTAACTCTGAACGTAAATGAATAATTAAATAATGTATTTATAATAAGGAATAATGTAATTATGATGTAAAAAGTGGTTCATAAAAATGTAAAAATGTGTAATACTTCTTATCAAATGAACTATTTTTCTTTTTATATCTTATATTGATGTTATATTTTGGTCTGCAGCTAATTGAAAATTGCAAATTTCCAAGGCGAAAAGCAATCAAATGTAAGTATATAAATAAATATAAGTACATTTTAATTGAGGAGTATTTAGTTCTAATTGTATGTGGTCATTTATACCAATTATATGGAGTTACTCTGGTCTTCACTTGTTCTTTTGCTTTTACTGGAATTGTATTTATTTAGAACTGTTTTTATTTATTGTATTGAATCTGTTTTTACTGTGCTCTAACTCTTTTACTGTTGCTGGGTTGTAAAGCACTTTGATGGAAAGCGCTATATAAATAAAATGTATTAAAACTGTCTTTACAGAAAACCTGCTACATGAAATTATCTATGTGAGAAATAAGATTGTGGTCATATTGCGCAGCCCCGGGGTCTGAGCACACCCAGGGAGTCTGCACAAAGCAACAGCAACACCTCACAACATTTCATCAACATAACTGACCAGCACCACAAGGCCCTGCTGCAAAATGGCCATCAACTTTAATTTAACTGCTTTATTTCAGCCTCCAACTTTCATAAAGGCTGTGTTTGTTGCAGGATTGTTGGACTGCATTGCATCATACTGCATCACGCTTTTGTCCAACTCATTTTTAACAATTAGGAATTCAAAGATTGAACCTTTTCTGAGTTCTGTTGGTTACTTTGAGGCCGACTCCAATGTTTTCTTTGTCATAATGTTCCGATAAAGACATATTTGTTTGAGGATCTTTGTACAAATGCAGGTTTATCAACAGGTAACAGTTTCTGACAGGTCAAATCTGACTTCTCTCTGCTCAAACTTGACAGAAAAACAGCTTGGAACTGGTTGGACTTTTACAAACCGCATGGATAATTGGACTTTTATGGAAAAGTATGAACAGACCGTCTGTTGGTTTGTGGATAAAAGAGCTGGCTGCTGGTCTTGCCTTGGAAAGGCTAACATAATTTGTTAAAAAGGACAAGAAATTTGCCTGTTTATGGTTAATGACTTGATTTCCTATTCTGTGCTACAGTCGTACATGACTATGGTCTGATTTTATAATTTTATAATTGTATTGTCATTTTATTTATTTACTATTTCTACTTATCTAGAAAATTGTCAGTTTTGTGGTAATTACTTTTACATATGTATTTTCTCTGTGTGTGTATTTAGATTTTTCTGACAGAATTGGGGCAATTTTATTTCATTGTTCATCTGCAAAAGAAAAATAAAGGGAAAAAAAAAGAACTGGTTGATCTTCCAACACTTCCTTGGAGGCTGAAGATAATCCTCATGTAGTTTTTATGTAATTTACAGATACATTCTTTCCAAAACTCCCTCTGCCTACAGGTGTGCAATCTCATAGGTGTAGCCCTGCCCTGCGTCGGTTGAACATCTCAACAGGACAAAAAGTCAAATTAAGCTCCTCTAAAGACAAAATGCAAATAGTACATTGTTTAGAAGGGGGGTGGGACAGAGAAGAATCCAAGCTATTCCCCCTAAGGCAGAGGACGCACAAACAAAACACGTCCGTACCTTATTGAGTTCTTCTATCCGGCGGATCAGGTAAGGGTTACTGGAGGAGTTCTCGAAGAATACATAATCTGTAACAGAAAACATACAATGATCACTGTTAAGACTTAGAGAAAACCCAAATAGATGATATAATAGAATTTTTCACCAAATCGAATCATGAAAATGTAATTCAAGGGGGGTGAACTGAGAAATGTACTGCATTATTTTCCTTCAAATGCGACACGTTCCCATTGAAACCCAATTTTCCACTGCGACAAGTAGTGTCAAGTTATCTAAGAAAGTCGGGACGGAAAATGAGCATTCATTAATCAGCAATCGCCTTTTCCTTTGGGGGAAACTTAGATGAATTAAAGTGGCGCAAGGAAGACTATTACTGCAGTTACCACACTCCTCTGACTTTAAATGACAGACAATAGAAGAGTAGGATTAGGATACGGCAAAGTTGCACCAGCACAGTCTCGTCTTCACATTCTAATAAATAGATATCAGTAGAAAATCGCCTTCTCTGTCTGCACAAGAGCAGAATGCACAGTAACGTTCTGCCTGCTGCATATGAAATGCTGCATTTTAAGAAACCAAAAGGTGAATCTTCCCAGGCTGTCAAGGTGCAGCATTCATTAAAGTTAGGATGCCAACTGTATGCAGAAAAACCCACTAAATCTGACAGGCGAACTCATATATGCTGCTCAGTTACTTAAGCGCTGATGAATAATTTAGCAGCTAATGCTTAACTACTTCCCACATGTGTTTGACAGTAAATGCTATTTCACATAAGGGAAGGGCTGTGAATGTTAGTGTGAATGGGTTGACATCTGTAGCATGCAAAAGTTTAGGTTTTCCTTTAAAGGAGTGACATTTTTTTTTTTTTTTAAAGAATTCTTCATTTTCAAACATTTCCCTGTGGTCTCCATAAACTGTAAATGCTCTGCTTGGGTCTAAATTCTTCATTCATTCAACTCCACAGGTCCATCTTCAACCCGATTTCTGAGGAATGACACCAGAAAGGTGGTTTGGAACGTTGGCCCTTTAAATACACATGAGCCACTTGAGGCCCCGCCCCCTTCAGGTTGTTGGTTGTACTGCCCTGTCCCACTCAACCAAAAACTGAACATTTGAGGTAATCAGCTCGAATTTTGGACATATTTTCAGTATGGACTACAACCGCTGCTGCTGACAAACAATAAAGTCGTAGTCTGAGAAATGTTCTTCTGAAGTGTGGACCTTATATGTGCAAATGTCGTGATGAAACTAGTTATAAAACGAAACAAATTCAGCAGGAATTAAAACAACTTATAGAAATTCATGTGATTTTTACCGGAATTAATCTAAAGATAGCTTTGCAGCACCTGGAGGGTTCAGATTTAAACTGTATGAACTACTAGGGTCCAAATACACAAATGAATGAACCAAAGACTGATAAAGGTCGGTTTCGCAAAATATGACCCTTTTAACTGTTTTTAACCCTTAAAAGACCCAAACAGCCACCAGCAACCAAACACATGACTTATATACAATCCTTAATACCTGTTGATCCACTAATCTTATCAATACAAGTGAATAATTGGCGTAAAATGCAGTTTATCATCTTTTCGAGGTCATCAGATTTGACCCATTTGGATGTTCAGAGGCTCCGTAGTTACCATGGAAACACTACCACCTTCTACAACTTTGATTCACCAGTAAAACCCATGGAGTTGGATCAATGACAGTGGATGGAGACGCTTGTTTTAGGGCGTTTTCCCACTGGGTGTCCAGATCTGTGCCAAACCTTGACACGTTCACCCGAGTAAGAGTGGGTGTTAAAGGTCCGAAACAGTAGGTGGAGGTGTGGAAGGAATTCTGTCACTATCCAACAAACATGGAAGTCAGAAGAAAACAAACCCTTAGGTCATCAACCGAGCAACTGTTCTGTTCAATTGTGGAGACAGGCAATACTTCTCTATCTGTTAAAGTAAAGTAAAGAAGAGCGACCTTTGTTGTCCCTGATATCACAGAGTGGTTCAGCCGGTAATGTGAGCCTATGCTGCGCAGATCTGAGGCTTTTTCAGGAGAAAACAGGAGCACCGTCTATGTTCTCGTGGTGATTAAGTCATTTTGGTTGTCAGAGTGGTGATTAGGTCACGTCTGTTCTCTTTCACACTGTAACGTACCGTACTGGAGTCCACGCAGTCCGTACCCAGGACTACCTTCTCAACTGGACCCGGGTACAGTACCCGCTCACGGAACGTTTGCATTCACATTGATAAAATTAAGTGGACTTTGGGGTTCAACGTACTCAGATATGGACTCGAGTACGCTGTGTGACAATGCCCTTACATTCAGTTAATGATTATGATGAAAAAGACATTTTCTTCAGGTTTCTCTTTTTTAATATAATAACCCTCAACTTTAATCTCAGCTTTTATGAACATCTACATGACCAGTGAGTTAAATATAGGAAAATACATGATTTTCACTGAATAAAAGCAAAACACAGAGGATAACATTATGATAAAAGGTGATGTCACTTCAAGAAAGGTTAAAGAGAGCGGAAAGATCATTTAGGAACTGTCACAACAATAACACTGGGTCTTTATGGGTTAATATATGATTGGTAAAGCAGCACAGAAAACAATGAAAGCGCTGTTAGCAAAAGGACTTGAAACACCAGTGTGGGCACAATAAAAGTTTAGATCTTATAGTGAAGCTGCAGACTGAAACCAACTGAGCCACCCTCACCTCACCCTCCCCTATGACACAGAACCGGGTCCATTTCCAGTTTTTCCAGCCTAGTTATTGTGGGAGCTTAAACCAGTTTGATTATTCTAAACCTGCTGAACTTAAATTTTGACGTGTGTCTAATTAAAAAGTATCAGTGTCAAATCCAACCTGTTCTGAATTAGTAATAAGCAACATGACAACACAGTGAACTTAATATTCAGTGTGTTTTAAGCAGATTAACGAAGCCATAAGTGAAAAGTAGAAAGTCACACCAAGACTGACAATGAAATCATCATAAAGGGACTGGAAAATAAACACACTTTCAACAAAGTTTGTGTGTTTTGATGGTAAAAGACAGAAGTCAGATGGCTAAAAATCAAAAAACACACACAGACGAGGTAAAAGATAAGCAGAAGGAAACTCATGGCAAAACTGATAACACTGCTGCTGCTTTAGTCCCGTTTCCAACTTATGTCCAAACTTTATCAGTGCCGTGCAAGGAGCAGAGATGAGGGTCTTCTTCTCATTATTTCGCATTTACTTGCATCTATCAAATCACAGCAGAGCTGCATTATCGAACATCTGCTGGGTGGAAGTGCAGTCCTAGTGGTATAATTCAGTATACCAATTTAGTCCAGCGTTTGGATTCCTACCAAGTCAGTTTGCACATTTTACACTACTCCACCACTACGGCAGCAGCAAAAAGAAAAAAAAAGGACAAAATCCCTGTTTTACTTCTATCTTCTAGGGGATAATAACTCTGATTCACACTGCAATAATGTAAGCGACAGAACTGCATTTTAACCCTAGATGCCACCTGCTATAAAATGGAAAAAGCAGGAGTTGTTATCCATTTTCAGCATAATGTACAAGCATGGCAGTGACAAAATCCTTCAGTACATACAAACAACTTGTCCTCTAACAATAACATAACTAGAAATATTTATATTCCATTTCAGTGATTTGACCCCCTAAATCTTACACACTGAATCTATAGGCATAATGGAAGTTGTATTAAGTCCCAATCATCACAGTACAGATATTAGACTAAGTTTGGTGCATGCAGCAGAAAAAAATATGAATAAGCAAATTTCACAAGCTTGGGCACCAGCAAAAAAAAAAAACTCAACCTGAAACCATTAGCAACCACTCAGCTTCTTTCAATTAAACACTGAAAATAAGTTGAATATAAACACATTTCAACACTCCTCCTAAAGCCAATGTTTTAAGTCACAACTCATTTCATGTTGTATTTTAGGACATAAGAGACAACTTTCAGTTTCACAGCTGGTCATGACCCCTTACCTTTCTTCTATCTTTTGTAAAATCAGCCTTATATAAAATCACGACCTATGTATGAGTTCCTGATTCACCATTTACATTTTTCAGCTTACAGGTTTTGCCAACCACCTCAGGGGCAACATTTAACATTAGGTGGAACAAACTGTAGCTTGTACAGGTCCGTTAAAAATACAGTGAATAAAAAGAAACACATCCCTCTGTGTTTGAGTTCTTCTGGGTTTTTTTTCCCCTCATCGTACTTAATCTTGACTTCTGTGCAACATTAAACCACTAGAAATACAATCTTCACAAAGTTCCCTGCTTCTACTAGCTAATATCTTTTGTTATACGAAAATAATCACAACCGTTTTTTACGGCTGTTTATACATCGACTATTACAGATGAGTAGTGAACAGCACAACACAGTAAGTAAGCGATTGGTATTACATGTAGCATTACTATGACAGAGATTTCCATTAGTTTTCAGAAAAGTGGTGCCTTTTACAATCTAGATTTCCCCTAGATTGTTGCAAAACTTGCATTTTTAATCAATCAATCACTCAAAAACATATCATTGAGCATAATTCTGTTGAATTTCTACCTACAAGTGCAATATGTTAACTCACTAGCAATCCAAACTTTTCTGTTTTTTTGTCTCAACTTACAACTTAAATTGATACAAACAAAAGATGAATTCCTAAATTAAATTACGTGACAGTCAAAAGAGTATGATGCTCCTAGGCTCCAGGCTTCCGCTTCTCCTTCATTTCCTTTTTATAAGCTCAGCAGCCAATAGGACCAAATCAGATAATGACGTTAAGACTGATACTATTATTACTCAATTATCCGTATAATAAACATAAAATATCAATAAGATACCAAATCCACATCAAAATATGAATTCTCAACTGAAACACAAAAAAATGGCTCTAACACTTCAATCATACCTGTTCACAGCAATTTGGAAATGCATGCAAAACATCCCAAAAACCTTGCAGGAGGACAATGAACGTATTATCATCATCATTATCATCTTCATCATCAGAGAAAAGTCATTTTGAACTATCATACCCCTTTACAGGAATTTGGAAATGCATGCCAAATTTCCCAAAACCCTTGCAGGAGGACAGTGAATGTATCATCATCATCATAGAAAAGTCATTTTGGTTAATTTTCTTGCTCTATCTTGCATTTTGAATTACTCAGTAAAAGGATATGATTTAGCATAATTCTGCAACATTTGTACTGTCATACTTGTTCACAGGAATTTGGAAATGCATGCAAAACTTCCCAAAAACCTTGCAGGAGGACAGTGAATGCATCATCATCATCATCATCAAAAGTCATTTTGGTTATTTTTCTGGCTCTCCACATTGATTTTACATGAGTTTGGCAAAATGGCTTGGGTGCTTCCCTTAACCCTTACAACACTGTGGAAAACCCTGAGTAAGAGGTTTGTTTTCAGACTGACGAACCTGAATGCACCTTTAGGAGTTGGAAGTTTACAAAGGGCATTTAAAGGCAGCAGGAGAGCTGTACCAGAGGTGTCCGTATGTTCAGCAGCAAACACACACGTTGAAACTAAACCTATAAGGCACACTATTAGGTAAAGGTAGTAAATGATTGTGCTACAGGGCTGGTATATATGTGATGGGGGCTGATTTGCAGTCTTAACAGAGGATTGCAGTTCACGTATGTGTGAACAGAGGGTGTTAGGTTTAATCCTCCCGACGCAACGACGCCATGAAAAGAGACAATAATTTGATGGTGAATTCCTGTAGACTGCTAACGAGCTAGCTAGCTTTGGAAGCCAATTTGCTAATTAAGTGACCTTACGATGTTTGTATATGGACTGTGCAGTTGGACCCGGCATTTAATGTCACCGGGATTATTAGATGCATTCCTGAAACAAGAGTAAATCAAGCACCGACGCTGCAATAATGGTAATGAGTGGAGCCACCGCTGGTGCTAACGTTAGCTAAATAAGGACTCGTACTAATGGCTGCATGCCAGAGGAGGCAAATACAAAGGCAGCCTCAGACAGCCCGTGGTAACATTTTAACAGCCTTTCCACACATGTCTAGTCGAAAAAGCCCCACTGGGTATCACTGGCCGAATACCTGGTCCAAGGATCCGAAAAGCAAAGCACAGCAAAGGTGCCGACTATTGAAAAATGTTTACATTGTGAGCTAGCCGTTTAGCAACCTGGCGGCTAGCTGCTGTGGCCACGACAGACGCGAGGCCTGACCCATTTTGAAGCCCAAATATTTAGAAATTCTCACCTTCTTACTACAACTTATCTCGGCCGAGCTCTTGTGCCGCAGCCGTATCTCTGTACTAAACACAAACGAGCGGAAATATCGCCCCAAAACGGCGACATAAAGCCAAAGTGGAGAGGTTTCTGTTTGATAAAAAAGATCCACATTGACATACATACCTCCGACCCGGTACATGTTGGCCGCCATTTCTGCCCTCCCGGAGTGTAAAACATAAACTAAGGAAAATAGAATAAATTAATAAAAACAATAAAAGTCAGCTCTTTAAAAAGGTAAAGGGGGCGATAAGTTAGGATCGTCGAGACTCCGGATGTGAAGCTAGTCGGGAGATTTTTGCAAATTCGACCCCCCTCCTCCTCCGAGGATCCACGGTACCCTTTACAATACAGTGAACTCACAGCAGCCAAAAGAGTCCGATCAGCCCGAAAAGCACCGCCGTGACGTAGAGGCCGCGCACGCGTAGACGCGCGCACTACACCTCTGGACGGTCATACCTGGAACATGAACGCAACACCTGCAGCAGGAACACACGCACTAATATGACCTGCACTTTGGATGCATTTACCCTTAACCCAGAAAGACCCATACTTCTGCTGTACTTCCCAAATACATTTCTATCTAGATTTCATCTTTTTTTAGGGCTAGGACTAGGGCCACTGGGAAAAAATTAAGGTCCAACATATTATTATTATTATTATTATTATTAGGGAAAAAGGCAGAATTCTGAGATTGAAGTCCAAATTCTGGGGAAAAAGACCAAAATCTGAAAAAAAGTCAGAATGCTCAGAAAAAAAGTCAGAATTCTGAGGACGAAAGTCAGAATGCTGACAAAAAAATCTGAATTCTGAGGAAAAAAAGGCAGAATTCTGAGACTTAAGTCAGAATTCTTTGAAATAAGTCTGAATTCTGAGGGGAAAAAAGGTCAAAATCTGCGGAAAAAAGTCAGAATTCTGAGAAAAAAGTCAGAATTCAGACTTTATTTTCAGAATAATCATAAAGAAATAGATATATATTGGACCTTTTTTTCTTCCAGTGGCCATAATCCACTTCTGTGCCATTTATTATAATATTATCCTCTGTATTTTGTCTACTTTCAGTGAAAATTATGTATTTTCTTGTATTTAATCCACAGATGTTCATTGAAGCTCTGATTAAAGAGGAGGGTTATTATATCAGCAAATACAGTCGCAGAAAAAAATATTAGACCACCCCTTGTTTGTTTTTTTTGTTAATTTTAATGCCTGGTCCAACTAAAGGTACATTTGTTTGGACAAATATAATGATAATAACAAAAATAGCTGATAGTAGTTTAATTTCAGAGCTGATATCTATTCATTTAACATTGTTTTCTTGATAAAAACCCAAATCACTTCAGTTCTTCCATCAATATCTATGTCATTGTTCTGACAAAAACAGTGCTTTTATCCATTCTGTGTTTTCTTTTCTGTCTTTTCTAGTCACATGATACAAACAGGAGTTAGGACTGGATTGCAGAACCATTGTTTTTGATGGCTTTTGATGGTCTAATAATTTTTTCCCATGACTGTATGTCATTATCTGAACATAAACCCAGTGTTTCCATCCACGGTCATTGATCCAACTCCATGGGTTTTACTGGTGAATCAATGTTGTAGAAGATGACAGCGTTTCCATG
>JAPTYQ010000012.1:480073-490660 GCA_029814465.1 Ostorhinchus cyanosoma
ACAAATACACTGAGTCAGAGTTAGATTTTTACAGTGTAGTTTTTATATACAAACCAGACTGGACTTCCTGTCCACAGTGGACTTCCTGTCCACAGTAGACTTCCTGTCCACAGTGGACTTCCTGTCCACAGTGGACTTCCTGTCCACAGTGGACTTCCTGTCTACACTGGACTTCCTGTCCACAGTGGACTTCCTGTCCAGACTGGACTTCCTGTCCACAGTGGACTTCCTGTCCAGACTGGACTTCCTGTCCAGACTGGACTTCCTGTCCCCAGTGGACTTCCTGTTGGGTTCATGGTCTGGCTCGTCTGTCTGGTTCTCACAGGTCTCAGTCAGATCTAATATAGTAGAAGATTTGAGGAATTTTCCAACGGCCACACCCTGGACCCATGGAAGATCCACATGTTCCGTCGTGCTGCTGCAGTTTTTGGGCAGGATTCGCTCCTGAAGGCGTCGTTCTTCACCCCAGAGACGAACAAAGCTGGTGTTTTAAGTGTTCGGGTCGTCAAACTGTCAGTGGAACCTGACGTCCACGTTGGACTCGGTGTTGGTTTTAGTGTAAAGTGTGTTTGTTCGCCCTGATGTTCCCGCTCAGCCTTGTGTGCTTCCTCCTCCTCCTCGTCTTCTCTCATATTAAAACTGTCAAATCATTTTGACAAGAAAATGTTTTCTCCAGAAGCATCGCTCAGTGTTTCACCAACAAATGACCTGTCAAAGCGCTTCAGTGCGAGTGTGTGTGTTTGTGGTAATTGTCGAGTAAATTCCTCCAGATGTCTGCTCGGTCGTTCAGAGACGTGGTTTCTCCTCCTGGATACAAATGCAGCTTTTAGCCTCCTCATTTGTATTCAAACACTCGCACGGCGCTGTATGTGTGTGTTGTAACAGCTAACATTGTCTTATAATTATCATTTCAGTCATTACCAGTTGGGATGCTGCTGTTGCCATGGTGACAGCTGTGGTCCTGATGCTGCAGCAGAAACTGTAAATAGAATTTCCCCGTGTTGGACAGTGTTGAACAGCGCCCCCTGAAGGCTTCACGTGTCGCTGCTCTGTCTGAGAATGAAACCGTTTCAACCCGAACCAAACGGTATTTGTGTCAATTCAGCTCAAACATGTGAACATGTAAATTTGTGTTCAGTGATTATATTTATCAGTGTATATCTGAGAAAATAGATGGAATAAATTAAATATTAGATGTTGAGCTTTCTCACTGAACCGTGTTCACTTTGATTGTTTTTATGCAAATGAGTTGAAATGTGTTGACCAAGCAGAGTGTGTGTCTGTGGATGTGAGTGTGTTGTTCATCATTAGTCGACGCTGGAGGATGTGGGTCGGCCTTGTTCCTCACTTAACTTTTCTCCCATTTTCTCTCACATAAGCGTCGTATTTAGAACAAATGACCTGAATTATATGTTTAGTTCTTCTTCGTCATTGTTTAAACCGAGTTAATAGACTTTGAAAAGTCCTTTATATTTTACACACCTTTTACTGATATATAATCAAACATCCACTGAGCCGTAAAAGGGAAAAAATGAAATGAAAATGATGAAAAACCTACAAATAGTCTTTAATCTGAAACGGATGAAATTCACGTAAAAGGTATAAGAAGAAGAGAATGGTAAAAAAAAAAAAAAAGAATAAATGCAATAAGATGAAAATATTAAAAGATGAAATGATGTAAAAGACAAAATTGAAATGAGTAAAGAGAAGATGAGGAGATGAAAAAAGATAAAAGACAAGAAAAAAGTGAAAAAAGAAAATGACAGAAAAGATGGAATGATGAAGAAAATAATGTAGATGTAATGAAGTGAAAATGTAGGAAAGACAAAATGAAAAAACACATGATGTGAAAAACAGTTAAAATAAAAAAGTCAAATATGGGGGCGTGTCCACAAAGAGCCAATCACACAAACCAGTTCAATATTCAGGGTCAGAAAAGTGTTGAATTTACAAATCTGCATTTAACACCTTAGCAGAGGCTTAACCCAGGGGTGTCAAACATGAGGCCCGGGGGCCAAATGTGGCCCCCAAAGGTTCCACTCTGGTCCAGGGACCAACCTGCAAAGTGCACAAACTCCACAGTCGAGGAACTGATTTTAGTTGAGGTTCCAAATACAGACCAATAAGAGCTCCAGTCAAATAAAAGCTACAAAAACAATCACCCTCGGTTTAATGTGAAAAAAATATTCTGTTATGCCGATAAATAATGACAACTTCAAATTTTGGTTTGTGTTTTAGTGCAAAAAATCACAATAAATTATGAAAATATTGACATTTACAAACTATCCTGTAACAATAAAACGTGAACAAATATGAACAAACTGAAATGAAATGAAGCCAATTTGAAGCGTTTTCTGCTTCTGTTACTGTTTCGTGTCTTTGAGGATCAGATCCATAATAAAGCACATGGACAAATGAGCAGTTAGGTCAGGTTATTCACATCTTTTTGGTTTGAATAGTTTATAAAAGTAAGTATTTTCATAATTTAATTTAAATTTAATTTTTTTTGCACTAAAACAAAGACAAATATTTGGAGCTGTCATTATTTATAGGTTATTCTTATTTCATTATTTTACTGGAGATCAAACCGAGTTGAATGTGGAACCTGAAGGAACATGAGTTTGACGCCCCTGCTGAGCCTTAAATCCCATAAACTAGAGCGAAAGTAACGTTAGTCGACTCAGTTCCACCTGTTCCAACCCGACAATTTACCCTGAAAATAGGAACCGATTATCCCTAATTTAGCCTCCCCCGGTGGGAGATGATCACAGAGCGTTTAGTTCTGTCTACACTAACTACGCTGATGTAAAAAAATACATTTTCCTCAGTTCTAGGAGTCATGAATTTGTGTCGGTGCAGCTGTGAAATGGAACTTAAATAACCTTAAAAAGGTCCTAAAAGTCTGAACTGAAACCTGTCGAAACCTGGAGGAACCCTGATTTTGTGTCATTAAAACAATATGAAAAGCTTTGCATTTAGTTTTTATAAGATGTGATTTTTTTTTATTCATACATAGAATTTCATTGTTTGGTTTGTTTCTTTTATTATGATATTTCTGCGACTGCTGGACTATGTATAATTAGAAAGTATTTAATGGATGGAGAAACTGTGACGTCATCTGTTGGCTGTTTTGAAGGCAGCGGTTTGGGATCTGGCTGTCACTGCGTTGCTTTTTTGGAGCCTGAAGTGACCATATTTGGACAAGAGGGTCATGGCTGAGCTAATGCTAAACGTTACTTTACTGACTCTGTAAATGATCGACTAAATCAAACGCTGTGGAAGTAAATGCTTTAAGAGTTTTGTTTGTGGAACCTGTTGAACACAACTAGTGGATCTGTCAGAAAAAAAAGAGTTTGAATGAAACCCAAACTGTAGATCAGATTGTCAATGAAAGCCCAACATGGACGCTTCTGTTTGGACGAAGATCTGATTAACAGAGGAAAAGAAAACAGATGAGACGGAATGAAAGAAAAGAAAAACAAAAGAAAAGAAAAGAAAAAGGATGAAATGAGTCGATAGAAGCTGTAATTGTTGTGGCTGTCGGTGGAATTACAGCTTTAATCTACTTCCACAGTGGCTTCGTTTTAGAGCCGATTCCTAAATACTGGAATCAGAATAAATGTCATTGAACTGCAACGAGTCCATTAAATGGATCCAAATCGATTCTTCAAAGAGTTGGAAAAGAATTCACCAGTCGATTCGTCTTGAGCAAGAAACAGCGGAAAACACGGAGCAGCATGGCTCTGGCGTCGTGTAAATATATATATATATATACACACATGTCCACCGGGCAGAGCTGGAGGACGGACTGTAGACGGACACTCATTGAAGGACATCTGATGGTTTTAGGACCCGTGGACGTGGACGTAAATGTGTGTATTTGATGGCGTCACATGACTTTTACAACCATTTTGACCCGTTTTTATTCTGTTGAAAGTCTTGAAAACCTTATTTTCCCCCAATGTTTCCTTCAAAACTGCTGTTGCTTTGAGATCTTTTACAAGTGCACAATATTTACCACAAATAGGGCTGTTCCATCCATTAGCCCATTAGCCCATTAGCCCGTTAGCACACAGCTTGGACTTGACAGCCCATTGAATCAGAGCAGACACATTTTTTACATCTCAGTTTTTCTATTGACTCATATTTGTGTGTTCAGCTGAGTTTCTTGTTCCTCCCGTTGAAAAGATTTCGGTGATTTGAGGACAGAGGTGGGAATTACAGAAGAAACCAAACACAGAAACAGTCTGAGGTCAGCGCGTCTGTTCAGCTAAAGCCCGTTTGAACCAAAGAGTCAGAAAACAAACAACACTGGAAATCAAAGCATTTCTTGAACAAAAGTCTGTGCGTGTCTCCGATTTCCTGCTGGTTTTACATTCGAGGGATTTGACAAAACTGCGAATAAACCGCTGGGTCCGACGTGAACACAGACAGACACCTGGTTCTGCTTCTCTTCATTTTATTCATGCAACTCTCATCACAACAGGAAGTACATTTAAGGACAGAGAGACAACAGCAACTGCCACAAAACGACTCTGAAAAACTATCCACCAGCAGCGCCTCGGCCGCCATGTTGGATCAGAGGTCTGCGGGGGTCATCCGAGACATTACATCAGATCAGAAATCTACGGAGTTGAGTACGAACTCCAAGATCAATCAGAGGAATTTATTAACGACACCATCTCAGGTCAAAGATCTACAGAGTTTAAGGACGTCTTGTCAGATCAGTGGTCTGCGGATGTTAGCGAAGAAGCCGGTTTGGATCAGAGGTCCACAGTTAATTGGAGAAGGCATGTCCAATTGGATTCCTACAGAGTTTATTAAGGACGTCATGATGAATCAGAGGTCTGCAGAATTCATTAAAGACACCATATTAAGTCAAAGTTCTACGGAGATTATTAGGGACCTGTCAGATGAGAGGTCTACAGACGTTACTGAAGATGTCGCTGTGGATCAAAAGTGCACAGTTTCTTAAAGACATGGTGTAGATTAAAGGTTTACAAAGTTGATCAAAGACCCAGCAGATCTGAGGTCTATGGATCGGACCAAAGACACCCTGTTGGATTGGACGTCTACAGAGTTTCTTAAAGACATGGCACCAGATCAGAGGTCTCCAAAGATATGGTGTCAGATTAAAGGTCTACAAAGTTTACAGTTCAGTTTAAAGGTCTACACCTGTCAGATCAGAGCTTCTACAGACGTTACTGAAAGGTCTACAGACTTTATGGAAGATGTCGTTGTGGATCAAAGACACGGTGTCAGATTAAAGGTCTATGAAGTTCATTAAAGGTCGATGGATTTGATCAAAGATACCACGTTGGATTGGACGTCTACGGGGTTTATTCAAGATCCCATGTTGGGCCAAAGACATGGTGTCAGATTAAAGGTCTACAAAGTTTAGAGTTGAGTTTGAGGGTCTACACCTGCCAGATCAGAGGTTCCACAGATGTTATTGAAAAGTCTGTTGAGTTTATTGAAGATGCCAGGTTGACTCGGAGGTCTACGGAGTTCATCAGGTACACTATGTTGGATTGGAAGTCTATGGAATTTATTAAGGATGTGTCAGGTCAGAGGTCTACAGATGTTACTGAAGACCCCCTTTAAGGTTTAAAGGTCCACATAGTTTATAGAAGACGTGGTAGTTCTAGGAGCTTGTTAAACACATCTGGTCCAACTGAGGTCTACGTAGTTTATTGAGGACGTCACGCTGGACAAAAAGTCTTCAGTTTATTAAAGACGCTATGATGGATCAAAAACGATCTCAGCTTTATGTTACTGTCGGAACATCAGACATGGCTGCCTCGGTCGCCGTGGTGACTGAACTGAGTCTGTACTACGATCACTGATGCTAATACTGCTAGGATACAAAACTCGTAAAAAAAATACAAAATGATCATGGTATCAAATGAAGTCCTTACAAACCAAACAGGTAAAAATCCCCTCGGAGGTCGATGTTTCATTGGTGATGTGGTGTTTGTTGTTTATTATCAGGGGGTGGAGTTTATCTTATCTCCTGTAGGGGGGCGGGGGGGACGGGTAGTTGACATTGCTACTGTGAGGCTAATACTGGATCTATAGCACCGTCTGATGTATGTTACGGAATGATACTCGTTGAAGATGCTTGTTATCGACTGAACTAAGTAGAAGACGCTGTGACAGGTTTCAACCATGAAGAAGCACGGACTAATGCGATCAAGACGCAGGCTCGAACACATGACTCTACCTCACACCGATGAATTCATGACTGAAAAGAATGGAGCTAATGTTATAACTGGTATATGATATCATGACCATACGATTACAACATGTTTGTACGACTAAGAAACTGAGATTATCTTCTTTATCTGTTGAACAAAGCACGAAGTAAAGAATACTGATACTTTCAATTTTAGAACAAGATTTAAACCTTAGTCTAAAGTGTGTAGGAATAAAATACGTCAAACTTGTATAAATACTGTTGATGGGTTTACGGCTGCAGGGTTTCACATTGGTGGAGTTACAATTGTAGGGTTGAACAGTATAGAATTAGCTTGGCTTTATCGTAACTAAAGGTTGTGGTGTGTTACTGTTCCAGGTGCAGTAGTTGAAGGAGTTGATGCGTGTTCCTAGTAGCGGTAACTGTTGACGGGTTGGTTTTTACGCTTGTAGGTGCCGGTGTTATCTGTAGTGTGACTGGGGTTCATTCTGTCGAACATCCTCAAACCTTTCCAGCTGGTTTTAAGACAAAGATGTGATGTTGGAACGTCCACCGGGCGGCGCCACGATCTTCTGGGCGGAGCGTCGGGGTATGTGGTCATCGATCTGAGCCCCTGGAGACGAAAAAGGACAGGAACGCAAGAAATGAACCATGAGGACGATACAAGAAGTCTGGATGTGTAGAGGTAAGTAGAAGGAACGGAATTATAGAAGACCTAAGAGGTTCTACCCAGAACCCTTCTACAGTCCAAGGGTTTCATCTAGGTAGTACCCAGGAGGTGCTACCTAGAACTCTAGTCTAGTCCAAGGATCCAGGATATACCCAGGAGGTTCCACCCAATTATAGTCCGAGGGTTTTATCTAGAACGTACCAAAGAGTTTCCATCTAGAACCCTTCAACTGTCCAAGGGTTATATCTAGAAAGTACCCAGGAAGTTCTACCCAGTGTCCTTGTCTAGTCTAAGGGTCCAGGACAGACTAAAGAGGTTCTACCCGCTTCTAGTTGAATGGTCTCATCCAGACGGTACCACGGGCGTCGTACCCATAACCCCATGTGAACTCTACCTGCCAGGGTGAATCCGGACTGGTGGAGGTTTCGGGGTCCGATGATGGTTTTCGGACAGGTGGGCCCCCTGGTGGTCGGAGTGGGCGGGACAGACTTAGTCATGCTGATGACATCATGGACCGGACCGTCGTAGTTTCCACGGGGGACGCCGTGAGCCTCGGCCATCTGACAGAAACAGGAAGCGGAAGGATTTGATTGGCCGAGGATCACATGTGCTAATAAAAGACGTGGTGTGTTCCACCATTTTGAGAACATGTTTTTATTTGTTGTTGAAGTTTAATAACATATTATTTTCTGTGATTTGGCTCCAATAGTTTGTTGTAACGTCATTTTGTGTTAAATTCTACAAAACACAACATTTATCTAAAAACAAATTAAAATGGCAACAACAAACTGAGATTTGACAGTTTATGTCCAAGTTACTTTGAACTGATGCTGAGTCCTTAAACCTTATTTTATTTGTCTTTCCTAATATTTAAACTTCATTCGTCTTTTCAACTGTATTTAATTTTACTGATATTGTTTCATATTAAACTGAATGTTCTGCTCAGAATATGTAAAAAGGACAATATTTGGACACTTTAACGGAGCTGCGCTACAAATACTGACAATGAATACAACAGAATTTATTTTATCTTTAGTAAAGTCTATCATGTCCATAGTTTGTTTTTTTTTATGCCACCTACATATTGATGCATCAGTTTGTTTTAACACAGATTAACTTATATCATTATTATTATTATTATTATTATTATTAATTTCAAATTGTGGAAAAAAAAAACCTAAATTACAGTAAAATAGAGATAATTTCTCCATTCTGTGTTCACTCAAATTAAAAATTCTGGCTATTTGCTTCTTCCAATGTGTTAATTTTCAGTGTTTCTCTAAACATGTGGCATAGTTTTAGTAAAAGATAATTACAAAAAAAAAAATCTAAAATTGTTCTCAGTTCATGTAACATGAAAACAATCAAGTAAAACTGTAAATCATGCATATGTTTTATGGTCCGTAATGACCAGCGCTAATAAACTGTATTATTATTATTATTATTATTATTAATTATTAATAATAATATTCTTATGACTCTTTAAATGTTTTGTACTTTTATATTTTAGAAATATTGTTACATTTTGAACATAAATAAACATTCAGGAAGAAAAATCTGATTTTAAACTTAACAGGAAGACTGATTTAACATTTAGTCAATGTCATGATAATTACTGACACTTTTTTTGTTTTGTTTTAATCCATGACTCTAATTTTAAATCTTCTTCCTCTAAATTTCTAAAATATTTCTCCTGCTCTGACTGTAAATAATAATTTTCTACATCTAACCACCTACTTTCATCTGACTGAGGAAGAAAAATCTACCATTAAACTTTGAGGAGATATTGATGTTTCTAAACTAAATGGACATAAATATTGGGACCAATCATGTCTCCAGCTGTCAGATGTCCTGTTCAAAAGAATCTGACATAAAAATATCAATATTTCCTTAAATTTACAAAATTATTATTTACAGTCAGAGCACGAAAACTGTTTTAGAAATTTAGAGGAAGAACATTTAAAATCATAGGTATGGACAAACAATTTAAAAGAAAAACAATGTTGAGAGAAATTCAGTCAAATCCATCTGAGTCGTTTTAGAAACAAAGATAAAAATTAAACCAAACTAACAATGCACTGATATTTATCCCATAATATAAACTCTATTGTGACATTAGTCCTTTTTGTTTTAATCCCAGACCCTGTCCACATACTTTAGTCCACATAGTGTGTGTATGAATAGTAACAGTTTGACTTCAGTCTGAGAAATGTTTGTTCAGCTTCATTCTGAAACACATGGACGACGTCGCCCTCTGGTGGTTCTGTTCAACTACACCCACCATGAATCAAAACTCCGCTGACAGTTTGGGTCAATATGTGATCAAATGAGACAGAAAAGCTGTTTGTCACCATCTGCTTTGATCAGCGATCAATGATCCGATCAGATCTGACGACGCTCGGCTTCGTTTCAGTTCAATTAGTGTCTGAATGTTTCCCGATCGGGTTCAGTATCATCAGTGTTTAATGGCTTTTTTATCAGACGGAACTTCACTCACAGTCAGAATAAACGGCACTGAAAACATTTCAGATCTGTCCAGATATCGAAGCCTCAGACTAATTGGCGTCAGTTTGATACTAAACACTAAAATTATGTTTTTTGAGCTGGAAACTGTGATATGAATAGGAATTAATTTCCTGTACGCATAAAAATACACATGTAAATGTATGGAAATCTGGATGTTTAGATCCATTATTTTGATTAGATATAGACTGAATCCACACAAAATGATTAAACATGTACAACAAATTCTCAATAACAAAATAAATACGTATCTTTGTCCATAACTCTGCATGTTGGTATAAACTAAAGGCCTGATCTCATGTTTTTAATCCTAAATGACTCCAATAAACACTTTTACTTTGACCTAATTTCCATTTAAAACCAACAGGTACTAACAGGCTCCAGCACGAGCGCAAAAATACAAAAGGAAATGTTGAAGAAACATTGAAGTACAGTTGAAAATGGTTTCACACAAACACTTCCTGACTTAAAATCATTTTCCCACATTGATGCTTGATGTGAAACGCAGCATTAGGCAGCGAGTCGTGCACCTGTGATCTGCACGAGGAATTAAAAAAAAAGCACGGCCAAAAACATGGTGCATGGAGAGCTCAAAGCCATGCTGAATAGAATAGAATAGAATAGAATAGAATAGAATAGAATAGAATAGAATAGAATAGAATAGAATAGAATAGAATAGAATCAATGTATTTGTCATATGCACCGAGAACCAGACGTTTACATCGTACAGTGAACTTCCTCCTTTGCAGGTACGTCTTCACTGATCATATACAATCTGAACAAAAGAACTATAACCATTTAACTTTAAATAAGGAGCCTATATATAAAATATACACATATAACATATATACAATACGATTTCATGAGATGAGTCTGCTGGCTCACATAGCCCTAACCTTCAGTGCGTGGTATTTGACGCAGCGTGAACATAAATGCGTAAAGTTTATAATGCGTACAAATAACACGGCAGTTAAAAACAGTGCGTATATTTACACGATTTCATGACGTTACATTAGATTTGTGGTTTTACTGTGGCTGTTTCCAGTCTAAAAACAGAGCTAAGCTAACAGAGCTAAGCTAACAGAGCTAAGCTAACAGAGCTCTAAGCTGATGTGAACATTATGACTGTTATCTTAGCTACGGTTAAAATAAGTGTCTAAGTTTTAGGTTTTGAATAAAACGTGATGATTCCATAATA
>JAPTYQ010000012.1:515573-526771 GCA_029814465.1 Ostorhinchus cyanosoma
CAATTACTATCTTTCAAAGTCAATGATGTCACCCGGTCTGCTCCAGAACTCTGCCGCCCACATCGTTTTTTCACCTTTTATCTTATGAATAATTGAGGTAAAACTGTATTTTACACCAATTATTGACATGTATTAATAGGATCAGTGGATCAACAGGTATTCAACAGTTTAGATCAGGTGGTCAGGGTCAGGGTGGATGTTTGGGTCTTTATGGTTAAAATGACAAATGGACCACATGCACAGTTTTGTCTCCAGTGTTTTATTTTTTCCGTCGTTTTGAATCTCTTCGACTCTTCAGATGTTCACTGACACACAGCGGGATAGAAAAATATCATCTGGAATAATAAATCAGCAGGGTTGACTTGTTAAAACACCAACAGACTGGTCGTGTTCGGTTAAACTCACACAGGTTAAACATCTTTAAACTCTTCAGGGTTTTGACTCTGTCACTGAAGCTCATCAGTACAGAAGACGATTAAGGCCACTGGAAAAAAAAAAAAAGACCAGATATATGTATTTATTATTATTCTGAGAATGAAGTTGGAATTCTGAAATTAAAGTCGGAATTCTGAGATAAAAGTCAGAATTCTGATATTAAAATCAGAATTTTGTCTTTTTGTCAGAATAATAATAAAAAAATACATATTGGGCCTTTTTTTTTTCAGTGACCTTCATCCTCTTCTGAACATCAGGAATGATCCTAAAAAACCACACGAACATTAAAATGACACAAAGCTTCACTTCGGTGTCAAACATCCTGATTCTCTGGAGCAGCAGAGTAAGAACATAAGGACTTAAGGATTTATTCAGAATATATTCGAAGGTTCGGACAGAATCACGTCCTTGGTGTGTTTGTTCTGTGGATGATCCCTCAGGTCCAAGGTCGTCGTGTTTACAGGGTGACAGTGAACGCAACACACTTATTAAACTAAAACTTCATGCTTCATTTTTCATCCGATCACGTCACAGCTTGTGTTTGTTCTTTAAACGTCTCAGTTCCTCGCTGTGATTTCAGTTCTACAAGTAAAAGGCTCTGTACCTGTAAGCCCCGCCCCCTTTACAGGTGACAGCCGTTGACCAAAGTTAATGTTTTGATTGGATGTTTCTGCAAACCACAGACACCATTTTAACCAAAGACCTGTTTCATATCAACGTTGTACATGCATGTGCAGGGTTTTCACTCTGTTAAGGAACTAAAAGGCAGATTTTTGCAAAACTCTGCCATAAAACCCACTAAATTAGCTTAAATGGACTGTTTAAAAGAGTAGAATTGCATGTTTTCATCAATAAGTAGTTTTTTGTGTTGAGTGTTTGGGCTTTTTCAAAGTGTTAGGCTAAAATTGACCAAAATTGCAGTTTTTCGTGAAATGACACCAACAAAAGGCTTCGAGAAATCAAAATCTGCACAAACTGAGAGGAAGCCCTGCTGTGTGTTGAAGTTGTGTAGTTTTCAGAAACACACAGTGGGAACAGGTGTTTGTGGCCGATATGGGCTGAAAACTGTGAATAAAGACAGACGACACCACGTCTGCTTTGCTGAAGCCAGTGTCTAACGTCCTCTGGTGGTCGTCTACAGTCACTGCAGAGCCTCTGGACCACATTGACCCCAGTGAAAACCACATAAATCCACCTTTATCTGACTTTTTAAAGCACATGTAAAGGGTTAAAAGCTCAACAGTTATTGCACATATAGAACGAGTTAGACTTTTGTCAGTGAGTGAATAAAAACTACACATTCTGGCCAAAAAATGTCATTTCGACCCTTTTGTCCTGTAACTGTCTCATAGGTTTAAGTGTGTCCTCGTGGACTCTGAGGACCAGGTCCTGTTTCGTTCACTGATAAAATCTTAACCCTTATTTACTGTTTGGGACACATTTGATCTGTTTGACTTTTGAAAGCACTGAAAACACCTGAAGTTATTGTGTTTTTTTTAATCTGAAATTGAACGACTTTCTTTAAAATGACCCAAAATGTGCAAAATACTTCTCGATCTGGGTCAGATTTGGCTGAATAGACATTTACATTTCAGTTTAAGTAATATATAGTTTACTTTACATCTATGTTATAGATGGACATAATATAATGACGTCTTTTCTCCATAAAATAGTTGCACATAACTTAACAAAAATACATTCTTTATCTCTGGAACATTCACTTTGGATGAATCATCCATTTAATAATGTCACACATGTGCTATTTGTACATTTTAAGTAGATAATTTGTTGTAAATACTTGTTTTTAGGGGATAGAATTGAACTGAATTAAATATTAACAGTATGAACAGTTTGACATTAGTCACTTTTCCATCAGACATCTGCGCAAAACTTTACCGATATTCACTAAATGTCGTAAAAACATAAGTGTGTAATGTCGATTTTTCCATTAAATCACAAATACGATGATTTGTTTATTATCGCGAGATGACATGAGAAGTCATTCCACAAACATGGAGACGAACGTAAATATGGTGTAGATTTACAGATATATTCATTATTTTTCTATATTCCCCTCTCTCTGCTACTAAATTCAAATATGGTTCAGTTTCCTGGTGTGTCCACACGTTTCTTTTAAAACTCTTCTCTTATTGTTACGTCCGTCAACCTTCTTTTTTTTTTTTTTTTTTTTTAAATTCATGTGACTCTAGTTGTGGACAAAGGTCTTTCCATTACAGTTTGGCATGATATACTAATTGTGCTATGCCCGAAAAACCACCTCTTGCAAAAACAAAACTTTTGGTGAAATTGTCGTTTTTCCATTATGTAAATTTTTATGCGCAATTTGAGGGTCAATGGAAAAGCGACTAGTGACGAAACCTGTAAATAACATCTGAAGGTGAGTGAATGAAGTCTGGTTTTGAGCAGGTTTAGTGAAGTTAAATACATTAATGTAAGTGGAGGCTCATATTAAACCGTCTCCAAACACAGATCCTCCAGTTCTTTGGACTAAAACTGTTGGAAACTCAAGGTTACTTGATCAAAAGTCCATTTTTATGCCCGTCCACACATGTTCTCTGTTCCAGTTCAGGTTTAATTGTCTTCAGCTTTAGGACCAGAGTCGACGTTTCCTAATTAACATCGTCGTCCATCATAAGTTAAACTTTGAAACGTCCTGTTTTACTTTGAAAACCTGCGTCCTCATCTGTCTGCACTCCTTTTATTTCCTCTGTTGTGTTTCTTCTCTCACCTGTGTCTCATTAGCCACTAGTCTTTGTCTTTTTAATCCTTTTCTTTTGGGAGGTGCCATCTTAACCTTTCCTTTGTGCTTTGTCTTACTCTGGAGCGCCTGGTTTTCTTTGTAGGTTCAGTTTCTTGTTAATAAATTCTGCATTTTTCCATATTTACAACATCACATGTGTCCTCTGTGGGTTTTTTTAGTTTACGGGTCTTTGAGAATGTAGATTTATAGTAGTTTTTGACACTAAATCTCATTTTCTTTCATTTTATCTTCCACTGTTCATGAACTTGATGGTATTGTAGTTCCCCAACACTGTTTATCGGTAAAAATCTGAAAATAATTGACATATGAATAAAAAAACTTAAAAACACTTCTTTGCTGAGATGCTGTAAAACGTGTCCGAGCTCCTGCGTCTTTCGGATTTGGCTTCACTTTTCCATGTCGTCCATCTTTATACACAGACTGTGGTGATGGCCAATCAGATCGCAGATTAAAGGACCAGTGTGTACGATTTAGTGACACCTCGTGGTGAAGTTGCAGATTGTGCTCAAATCTTAAATCCCCTCATTTAGAATCAACGTCAGAGCTTGAAAACTCATGAAACTCAGCACATGCATTCGAAGTTCTGGGAGTCTTTATATTTTATGGGGTTTTGGCAAAGACGTCGTAAAACTGCTCAGTATCACCCCCTAAAGTAACCGCATGCACTTTTACCAACATTTACCATATATGGGCGACACATGTGACCAAAAAAATCCTCTGGGAGCCAAACTCTAAACCCACCAGGAAGTCCATCCTTTGAACAGGCACTTTTTACCTTAATTGTAACTTTTTATCTTGTGTATTTTAGCAAAGTTTCCATTGACAACTAACAAGAGTAGCATGAGCTTTGAGCTGAACAAACCAAATTTGATCAAAATATTTATCAGACCATAATGCCCAAAAAAGTCTCTTGGACCGGAACTGCAAACCCAACAGGAAGTCCACCGTGTTGGTATAATTCTGCAATTTTTGCCTTTTTTCGCACTTAAAATTTGGTTTAATCTAAAAACTATTGAGATCAACGATTATCAAAATGGCGAGTTTTTGTTAAATGCTGTTGCCATGGATACGTGGAAAATTTTGCCATTTGACACAGACATGCCCAGTTTTGTCGACACATGTATTGGGTCCAGACATACACAAAAAATCCTGTTCGAGCTGAACTCTAAACCCACCAGGAAGTCCATCGTTATGTTTGAACAGGCAGTTTTTACCTCAATTTCAACTTGTGTATTTTAGTCAAGTTTCCTTTGAAAATTAACAAGAGCCACTTCAAACATCATCTCAATACGTTTCCAGTGATCATGTGATAAAACGGTGACATTTTGTTGAATGATGCTACTGTGGGAATTTCCACGATCCGCCAGAAATAGTACAATGAAGCCCACGTAACAAGGTTTTAAAAGCTCAGCCCCCGCATGACGTCCGACCTGGACGAACCACATTTGGTCACTATATTTATCAGACCCTAATGCCCAAAAAAAGCCTCTTGGACCAGAACCGTAAACCCAACAGGAAGTTGGTTTGAATAAGTAATTTTTGCCACATTTTTGCCTTTTCTCGCACTCAAAATTTGGTTTCATCTAAAAACTGTTGTGATTAAAAGTTATCAAAATGGTGAGTTTTTGTTAAATGCAGTTGCCATGGATACGTGGCAAATTTTGACATTTGACCAAGACAGCCAATTTGGTCGACACATGTATAAAACCCTTGTGGAGCCCTAAACCCAACAGGAAGTCCACCATTTTTGTTGGAATATGTTAAGCTCACTGATCTGAACCCGACCTGAAGTCGTCTCCATCCTGGACCCCCCCCCCCCCCCTATCGCTGCTTTGAGCTTTGATATGTGCGCTCTGTTCATAGATGGTCCTAAACCTTACAGACTGGTCCTTTAACTCATCTGAGGGTGAATAAAATCTCCATGTGAGACAGTTTCTAAAGTGTTCCTACAGAGGTGAACCTGGGGTCCACGTTGCTGATTCTGCTGAGGTCCACTCAGGTCCAGTGGACGGATTAGAAACACTGAAGTCCAGCACCAGTACAGTCCCACCCAGAACGTGGACTGTAAAAACAGCCCAGTGGGATTCTGGGAATGTGGCGGGAGCGGCCGCTGGTTGAACCCGGATCTGGTCCTGTCTTTGGTCTGATCCAGACTGATGTTAGGACCAGAGGATGAAGGCCAAAGAGAAGAATAGAAACAGAAAGAGAAACTGGAAGACAAGAAGAAAAACACGCCCACTTTTACAGATGTGTTTGCACCCGTTGCCGTGGCGATGCAGAAAGCAGCGTTCTGATTGGTCCGTACCTTTTCCTCCAGCTCCTTGATCTGTCGTTTCTGTGCTTCGATACATTCCTCCAACTCCTTGTTCCTCTGAAACGCAAACATCAGAGAATTCAGATACATATGCTGCGTTTATGTTAGACAAAGATAGCCCACAGAAAGGGTTGGATCCAGGACCTTCTTGCAGTGACCGTCTGTTCCCCGTTGTGTGTTTGTTGTTGTTGTTTACCTGTTGCATGAGGTGCAGCAGCTCCATCCTCTCTCTCAGAATCTGTGCATCTCGCTCCCTCAGCTCACACATGACGGTGCGTTTCCATTGGTCCATGGCCCTGCGAAGCCCCTCCCTCTCGTGCTCCGTCAGAGCGTCGGACAGCCGGCCGTCGTCCGTCTTCAGTCCTTCCATGCGGGCGTTCTCCTCCTGCTGCAGAGCCTCGAACAGCATGGCCTCCAGCTCCAGGATCCTCTGAGACGATCACAGCAGGACAACCACGGTCACAAACGCACGTTCAACCACCGCCATGCGTCGTCATTCAGAACCAAACTGACCTTATGAGCCTGGTCCATCGACTGCTTCCTGTAGTCCAGCTCTTCGTCCAGGTACCCCTTCTGTTTACTGAACAGATCCTGGAGCAGCAACAATCACAGACGTGGTTTTGTTTAGTTTTCTATGAGCATTATTATTGTTTTAAATGCAGTGTTTGAACCCTTAAAGACCCAAACATCCAGCAGCAAACAAACCATCTACTGATGGAAACTGTTGAGCCATTAATCCTATTAATCCATGTCAGTAATTGGTGTAAATACAGTTCTTCATCTTTTCGTGGTCATCAGATATGACCAAATTTGGACGTTCAGAGGCTCCATAGTTACCATGGAAACACCGTCATCCTCTACAACATTGATTCACCAGTAAAACCCATGGAGTTGAATCAATGAGTCTATTTACACGACCATAAAAATCTGATAACTGGAAGTAATCCAATAATTGCTATAATCAGATGTGACGCCTTTACATGCACTTCAAAAGTGTGATAATTGAAAAACCCTGGTTTACACGTTTCAGTCCAGTATTTAATTTCTTTTCGAGTACGTACGTTATGACATGAGATGTACACTTCCTGTCATTTTCAAAACATCCGATCTTGTCTTGTTGCCCATGGGAACTGACACAGAAGTAGCTGTGGGTCTTCATGGGTTAATCTGAACCAGTTTTACATTTTCACAGCTTGAAGACATTAATCCTCGTTACCTTTTCACTTTCAATGTCCAGCATCTTCTGCTGCAGCGCCGACTTTGTCATTTCGATGGATTCGAGCCACTGATCAGAGACGGAGAGGACGAGAGGTGACAGATATGAAGAGGTTTTTACATTTGAGCTGGAACGACTCAGTCTGCAGTGAACGGGTCAAATAACTGTGTTTACGGGGGTATTTGTCACCTTTTCTGCCAGAGTGAGCACCGTCCTGGCATGGATCACCACCACCTGCTCCTCATTGGACAGATTCTGCAGGAAAACACACAAATAACAACATGTCAACAAGTAAACAACAAAATATAATGAAACTTTGGTAAGTAAAATAGAACCCCAAAATAAAGACATTTCAATAAGACAAAAACACGTCCACAACCCAATAGTAAACAGTTATTTTTTTTGTTTTGTTTACCTTTTTGGAAAAACCAATTCATCCAATTTATCCTTCTTTCAAACAATTATGACATTTGTCTTTATTTATCCTACGACACTTGTATGAATGTCAAACAGACACATACATGTACAAAGGAAATTCAACATACACTTACGGCGTTATCTCCCAGGATGTCCAGCTTCTTCATCAACTCAGTGATCACAATGTCCTGTGGAAACAAAGGTGCATTCAGGGGTACTCTGGTGCATTCAGGGGTACTCTGGTGCATTCAGGTGCACTCTGGTACATTCAGGTGTACTGTGGTGCATTCAGGTGCACTCTGGTGCATTCAGGTGCACTCTGGTGCATTCAGGGGTACTCTGGTGCATTCAGGTGCACTCTGGTGCATTCAGGGGTACACTAGTGCATTCAGGTGCACTCTGGTGCATTCAGGGGTACTCTGGTGCATTCAGGTGCACTCTGGTGCATTCAGGGGTACACTAGTGCATTCAGGTGCACTCTGGTCCATTCAGGGGTACTCTGGTGCATTCAGGGGTACTCTGGTGCATTCAGGTGCACTCTGGTGCATTCAGGGGTACTCTGGTGCATTCAGGTGCACTCTGGGCGCATTCAGGTGCACTCTGGTACATTCAGGTGTACTGTGGTGCATTCAGGTGCACTCTGGTGCATTCAGGGGTACTCTGGCGCATTCAGGGGTACTCTGGTGCATTCAGGTGCACTCTGGTTAGGCATGGGAATCAATAAGAATTTAATAATTGCAATTCCTTTATCGATTTTGCTTATAGATCCGATTCTCTTATTGATTCTCATTGGGTGAGGACCCAGACCTAGGTGGTCAGAGAGGACCCCTGGTCTGGGTCCGGTAGACTCTGGGTCAGTTCACTTCTGGTGTGAATCGTACCAGCCTTGAGCCAAAACAGACAAAGGAAATCTGTGTCTAAAAATAGATCCGACCTAAACTAAAAAAAATAAAGTCCAGATTTGATCCAAATGAAATAAGTGAACCAAAGGACTGTCAGGAGTGAACACAGCCTAACACAATACGACTGGTGACAGACTTATGTAACCACAGTGTAAACACTAAAATGACACTGAGAGAGTTCAATTACAAAATTCCAAGTGAAAATTTTGGGAATGTTTTCAGTTTGAAGGCATTATGTCCAGCTGTTCCTTAAACATAACTTTCCTGTAGAGACGGCCCTTTGCAATTTGAAGTTAAGCGTAAAATGTCACTTTTAAGCCACAACAATTGACAAAAACACCAGGAAGTCCTAAAGGGACAGAGGAGAAGCCTGTATTTGGATTTAAGAAACATCCTTTCCTTTAGAAGATTAAGATCAATAAATGTTGACTTGGATTGATCAGATCAGCACATGAAGGGTCTCAGTTCTTTAGCAAATGCAGAGTTTGTGTGATTGTTGTCGTTTTTACTCACAGTGACTCCTTCTGCTTCACAGTAGATCTGCAGAGGACTCAAGCCTTCTGGGAAATGGAGATGTTGGAAGTTGATGGCAGGTGAGCGGCGTTCCCTCTCCTGGACAGGGTTGTCATGGTAACAGAGACAAAGACAGGAAGTCAGTGTTTGGTTTTTGTTGGTTTTTGTTTGTCGGGCTTCGATCGGACCGTCTTTACCTCAAGTTCTAAAATGCGAAACTCCAGCAGCTCGTTCTGGTCTCTGGCATCCTGGATGTCATTCTTCAGCCGCAGCTCTTCAACTTCCATATGTCTCACCTGTGGAACATCACAACAGAAGTTCAACTCCCATAATGCTCTACATCCATCTAACAACATGTTGTACTGTGAGACCTGCAGAACGGTGCTCAGATACTAAATGACTGTGGAAAAGGTCCTTCATGAAGGTCTACGTTCACTTGGTGGAGGGTCTGAAGTGCCTCCATGGTCTAAGGGTTCTGTTGTTGGGACACTTGAACTCTGGTTTACAAAGACAAACTGAGGGGTCTGGCCCAGTGTGACCCCAGTGAGACTTCCTATAATCCCTACTGGAAGTTCAGCAGGAGACCAAAGACTCCAAGAGACCTAACCCACAATAGGTCTACAGTCGTGGAGGTGGTTGTTCAAGAACCAAATGGTGAGTGGGCCATAACTCATGGATTTTCTTCAAGTGGATCCAACACATGAACCCAAAGAAGTTCTTGTGACAATGTGTGGAAGGAGCCTGAACTGGTTCTGGAAGATAAAAGACTGACTAGTATAGTCAGGACCATCTCAGCTCACAGAAGCTCTGGACTCCTGAGTGACAGGGGTTGGAAAGTGGATCCTTGCCATTGGGATGATCTGATCTTGAGGGGTGTTCTGTTGGTGGACTTATGTGCAAATTATAACAAGCACCAAGTTCAAGCAGAAGGGTGCAGCAGGACACCAAAGGTCGATGATTGACTTTGTAGATCAGATCCAACTCAGATCAGAAGACCTAAATGTACACAATCTGGTCACAATCACAATCTGGTCCAGAAATCAGCGAAGAATTTTGGACCATTTGTACTGGACGCAGTATCAGGGTGTTTGTTGGGAAGGAAATACCCAAACCTGGTAGTGGAAGTATCTGTTGATCTAAAG
Source organism: Ostorhinchus cyanosoma (assembly GCA_029814465.1). NCBI lineage: Eukaryota > Metazoa > Chordata > Actinopteri > Kurtiformes > Apogonidae > Ostorhinchus > Ostorhinchus cyanosoma. The sequence goes on from JAPTYQ010000012.1 coordinate 525,295, forward strand.
GAGACCAATAGGACCTGGTCTGACTTGTAGGACTCCAAAGACAGCAGGGATGAGAATCAGTAAATCCATGTCTTAGGTGAATGTTGTCAGTGGTGTCCAGCCATAGGCCCGATCCCAACTCACCCTAGGCCCTCCCCCATACCCCTACCCCTCCCCCTGGCACTTGGCACGACCCCTTGAAACGGAGTTGCAAGGCGGAGTGGTTGAAACATTCTCCAATGAAGTGGTCCAACCCTTCCAGACCGTTTACGTCATCATCAGTCATCGATGTCGCTACAAACAGAGACACCTTTATTTCCAGAAGTATTCCCCACGTCGTCAGCAGCTGTAAGCGTCTCTGTTCCGTGGGCTTTGGTCGTCTTTTTGCGTCTATCAACTATAAACCGCAGAAATGCGATCTATAACACAGTGAAATGGCATTAAACGGTCAATCAAATGATTATGTTTACGAAGAAAATACACACATTTGTGTGTTTCTTTCGTCACACTTTTTTTGCCGTGTTTACGTCCATCTTGCCAATGAGTTGAAAAGAATTATGGGAAATTTGTCCTACCCTTCCGTTCGTAGTGTGGTCCTGAAAAGTCTCAGTTTCAAGGGCTAAACAACCCTTCCCCTTAGCCCCTCCCCTCCGACTAATTGAGACTCGGGACGACATTACCCCTTCATGTGTACGTGCAAAACGGAGGGGGAGGGGTAAGGGGGAGGGGCCAAGGGGCGGATTGGGATGTGGCCATAATAATATCCACCAGCTGAAGGGGGTGAGCAGGTCCAACAGGGAGGAGGTGTAGGTTGTAGAATGTACATCAGGTCTAACAGACGTTCACCTTCTCCACCAGCTCCTGGTTCCTCTGGTACAGCGCCTGCTTCTCCTCCACCCACTTCACATCCTGACAGATGAAGACAGACAGACAGACAAACCCACAGTCAGACGGACGTTAACGGAGGCACCTTTCAGATCTCTAACAGACCCCGTCTACATTCTATGTTCTATGTTCTATGCTCTATTTCACTGGTGTCCAGTCATGAACCACAGAGAGCCACCAGTCTGATCCCCTGGGCAGGTTAACCCTTTATCGGGCAAGTGACTATTTTTGGTCATTTCCACATACATTCCAAGACAGTGACATCCACAGTTCAGTAAGGACAGTGAGTCAACAGTCTGAGGTCCAATGTGGTCTCAAGGGTCTGGAAGGTCCACCTCTGCATGAACAGTGAGCGGACCTGCTTCGTTCGGTTCCATGAAGGAATGGAACTAATGTAAGGGGGTCTGGACCAGCCCGTATGGGGTTCTAATGGACTGGGGTCTGGACCAGCCCGTATGGGGTTCTAATGGACTGGGGTCTGGACCAGCCCGTATGGGGTTCTAATGGACAGGGGTCTGGACCAGCCCGTATGGGGTTCTAATGGACAGGGGTCTGGACCAGCCCGTATGGGGGTCTAATGGACAGGGGTCTGGACCAGCCCGTATGGGGGTCT
>JAPTYQ010000012.1:564750-576102 GCA_029814465.1 Ostorhinchus cyanosoma
TAGCAGTATATGCCTTCCCAATTAGCTTTTCGCCGAATCCGTGGACATTTCATTTCCCTCGCGTACCACCAGAGAGCACTCCACCAGTGGTACGCGGACCACAGTTTGCGGACCACTGATCTATTAAATTATTTTAGTTTATTATTTTTAGTCAGTTTGTGGCTTGTTTTTTTTTTTTTTTTTCAGTTTTTTTCATTAATTTTGTTTATTTTATGGTGTACTTTGGTTGTTGTTTGTTCATTTTGGTGCCTATTTCATTATTTTTTCTCATTAAACTTTAAGGAATTATTGTCAGATCCTCATGAACGGGACATCTAACAGCTGTAGACATGTCCCAATATTTCTGTCCATACAGTTTCTAAATGTCATATTTCCAATATTTTAAAATCATAGTCATGGTTAAAAAAACGACAAAAAATAAATATTGAGAGAAATTCCGTAAAACCCATAGCAGTTTTAACCAAACTGATATTTATCCAGTGTAAATGGTTGTAGCTGCAGTTGTCCTGATGACGTTGCAGTGGTATTTACTCTGTTGTTATGACGATGACCCATGCTGATGACTACATTTACAGTGGAAATGCTATATGCTAGTGGTCAAACTAGCTGAATTTAGTCGGCTCGAGCTGATACTGGCAACATAAACAGTATTTGTCATGAAGACTTTCCCAAACTGATGGACAAAAACTAAAAACAAACACCGGCATCGTCCCAGTCTTCAGTTTATACTGCATCCCGTATCGTCAGTTTTCCCTCCAGTGTTTTGTTTGTGTGCAGGGTCATGAGGAGTCCTCAGTGTCAGATGGATCAGAACAACTTGGCCCGAATTTTCGGACCGACCATCGTAGGACACGGACTCCCTGAACCGTCTCCGTCCACCATCATGAAAGACACCAACCTGCAGCCAAAGGTAAACCAGGAAGTCGCACCATAACCCAAGGAGAGCAGCGACTGACGCTAGCATTAGCCTTCTTTCTTTTTTGTTCGCTTTAACTGTTTAAAGTTAAATATACAACTGAATGCAACATTCTGCATCAAAATCTAACCAGATTTTGGTTATGTTCATTTTGTTTTGTTTGGTTTATTTTACTCTTTTTTTTTTTTTTGTAATTTAAATCTTTTGAGCTTTATGGACAATTCTAACAATAACCAAAAAAAGACAAACATAAAAAGCATTTGTCTGTGTTTGATATGATGGGAAAGGTATCAATTTAATCAACTCACATTAATTTAAACTGGAAGGAGAAGATGGAGGATATAAGTTTTGGTGTTTGTATATATACTTACTTACACCAGAGCATGCTGCCGTACTTCATGACATGGATTTATTATTTTCTGTCCATATTGACTTGAAGTAAAGAGAAAACAGATAAGTGGTGTCGAAGTCCCACAGAGCACTGGCTTCAGAATTTATTTACACATTATCTGATCTCAGATTCAGCTGTGGATGTAGCGTTTCTTTGCTAGCTGCTGAGGAGCTGCTTAATTCACTGTCAAACTAAATATGAAATGCTGACAAACAGTAATTAATTAATGAACAAGAAAAGACGGTAACATGTAATATTTATACTCATCTCACTGAGTTACTGTGATTTTCAATTAGAGGCTGCTGGTTCTGGGTCCGGTTCGGTGCATTTTGTGCACAGGCTGTGACCTGGTAAAAATTTGACCCCAGATACTAGACTGACTGGAAGTTGCTAGCATTTCTCCAACAAATATATACCAGAGCAAGAACCACAAACTTTATCAAGTGGTTACAACAGCCTACGACTGGATATTGAGAAACTTGCACATCTGTTATGAGGTAAGGAATTCCACTTTTATAGAACTGAGTTATTTTTATTTGTAATATCAGTCTGAAGTAGATGTGTAGTAAAAACTGTTGTTCTTTTCATTGGTGTCATGGCTACATATTAAATTTAAAGTTAGTTACCTTGAAACATGGTCCAATGTTTCTAGGTTTTCACAGTTCGTCATCTGCTCAGTTGCTGAATACTTGATAACTTATGTGATGAAAATTTGTGTTTATACAAAACCACTAGCTTAAAAATGAAGCAAATGTTAAAATTGTAATAGTGATGCGCGGGTCAGCAGGTTGGGGCGGGTCAAAAAAATGTCAATTTATTTGCGGGGCGGGTCATTGATTGAGCAGAGACACAAAAGTATGTACAGTATCATGTAAAAATCCATATAGCAGATTAAAATATTTAGTGATGTATAGCCCATTATTTTTGTTATTGTAGCGTGGCTTGGTGGAATGGCAGGAAGTTTGTTCTGACAGAGGTAGAGCACAGGTAGTGCTTTTATTTTGACAAGTGCCACAAAGGAAGTTTGCCACATTTACTTGCAATCGAGGCTTAAATAAAGCTGTTTTCATTCACATAAAAAAATTGTAACTCCAGTTAATTGTTTGCGGGTGTGGGTGGGATCAGGTTGTACAGATAGCTGCAGTGGTGCGGGGCGGTTTGGGGCAGGTCAGATAATTCCACAAAAGCCAGACCCTCGGATTGGAGAAAAAAAAAAACCGACCTGAGCATCACTAAGTTGTAATACCGCTGACGGCCACTAGATGCTGCTCCGAAAAGCTCTGGTTCTCCTAAACTTTACTTTGAACTTCTCTCTATAAAATACAAAGTCATTTTTTTCCCAGGACCTTCTAATTAGCGATCTGGTCCATCTGTAAAATTTTCACCCATTAATCAGATGTCAGGTCCAGTAGCTGTTTTGATTTCTGCCTTGTTGGACTTTGATTGACAGGTGTGAGTTTGTCTTATTTAATTGATTAGCAGAGGTTCTAACATGATGCATGATGAAGTTTACAGTTTTACAGAATCAGTAAGTTAGTGTTTCGCATTAGCTTATCCTTGACCTCCTGAGTGCTGCCCTTTTGTCCAAATATGGTCACTTCCAGCTCCAAAAAGCCAACATGGCGACAATCAAACCACAAACTAACTCTTCAAAACAGCAGTTCAGAACCCAACGGGCGACGTTACGATTCCTACAACCACGAATTATTTACAATCTGTTTGAATGATTAAAAAAAAAAAAAAACAGGTTGCTGTCAGTGTGGTCCGTAATGTTTCTTCACCATTAACATGTTTTAACAGTAATACATAGACTTGATAATTGTGTTTCTGCGTTTTGTTGGCTAGGTTGTTCGTCAGTTGTTGTCGTTGCCTGAGGATTACTGGAGACGACTTCTTTCCATCCAATCAGATCACATCCCAGCTTCATCCTCCACCAATAAGACGTCCAGTCAAGATGATGGACAGGGTACTCATACACTTCTGTCCTCCATAATCTGTATTTACAGATGGGAAACTGAATGTGAAAGCTCCCCTGGTGGTGGTATCGCCCCCTGGTGGTCTGCTGCAGTATAGGTTATAAATAAAACCCTTCCCCCTCCACGTTTTCAACCAAAGTACCAAACAATACTCATCCAGTAAATGTTTCCCTCTAGCTTTTTAGGAAGATTTAAGGGTTGTCTTTCTGATTAGTTTTTAATCATTTATTTAATGGTATGAAACCTTGTGGTTGATAGTTCTAATGACCAATCACAGTCCAGAATCCATCAACTACTAACCAATCACATGACCAGCTGGTGGTTGTCGTGCATCCTGCTAAGACTCTGGGTATAAACTCTTCGACAGAAACAAGGCGTCTCCCATCACAGTGTGATTTTAGCTCCAGTTTTACACCGTCTGGTCTTTACATACAGTCTGTGGTTACCATGGTTACCGCCTCCTGTTTGCAGGTCAGTTCTTTCCACCACTGACGTCTCCAGAGCTCAGCGGTTATTGCAAAACGACAAAAAGAGGTTCTATGAGTGGACGACTCAGAAACCTGGGAAACACGTATGTTACAAACACATGAACCACACAAGCAGTTATTACAACTGGTGCTGTTCAGTAGCTTTGACATAACAAATATAACTATACTTAGTGTCATTGAAAACACACAGGTCAGAATAATTACCTCTGCCGGGGGGGGGGCTGATCGGCCTTGGCGGAGGTCTGTGCTCTCCAAGTGCTTTTCTAGTTTATATTTGTAGATATATTAAATTAATTGCTTTGGGGTTCCTTAACCGTGTAACTCCTCTGAGCAACAGATACAAAATGGGCACCTGAGCAAATAATTTTCTGGAAATTACACCACGTTTGGACCGTGCGTTTTTAATGTTGCTAAGTGTAGAATATATGTTCACACCGTGTTTGAAAACGAGAGGTAACAAACAGCAGTGGTGCCAAACTGCTTCCCTGGGGTACGCCACATTTGAATCCATATTTTAACCCTAATTTATCACACATTGCAAAAACAAAACACATAAAACTGCTCATTGTTTGACAAGAAAACTATTTTATGCCTTAAATTGAACTCTTGATCTGTTTGGTTTGTTTTTCTTCAGTAGCGCAGATCCCAGCCGCAGGTTCTTCACGTCGCCGAGCTGATCTGCTGACATTACAGCTCATTAAACTGACGAACCAATCAGACGATGCTGTGCTCATGTTTGTGGTGCTGCAGCGCCGCCTCGCTGAACTCAGCCTGAAGACAGGACTTGGAATGTGTGTCTTGGATTCAGACTAAGATGTAAACATTTGTCTAAATACTGTTTGTTACAAATGAAGAAAAATGTGTTTTATTTTTTAGGAATTTAACTAAAATGAACTAATAAAGATGATAATTTTCCTGCAGTTCTGTGTGTTTCTGTAATGTTTCCGTCAGATTATTTGTCCAGTTTTCAAGTTCATTCAACTGGACATTAACTTGTTTCAGTTAATTTCTGTTATTTATTGGATCTAAGACGTTTTAAAACAGGTGGGCATTTCAGGGCCACATGAGAAAGTCCTTTTGGGTCAGAGGGCCAAACCAACGAAAAGTCAAATCTAATTCTACTCAATTGGAACTTTCTTCCATTGTACAAACTATTATACAACCGATCATTAAAATAATACAAATATTCTGTAACAATGAAGATATGAAATGGTGCAGTAGTTCAAGTAGAAGAAATGAACAGTAGAAACTATAATTTCAGGATTTTATTACATTTTTAACCTTGCCTTTTAACTTCACAGACCAATAGTTGTTTGACAAAATGTTAAAGATTAAGTAACTTAATCCAAAAAGGAAGAAGAGCTTTTGATTTTCATGTCACTTGAACTTTGCACTCAGAATAACTCAGTCTGTTTGGGTTCCAACAACTGCACTGAAAGCCTCTGGAAGGAAATGTTTCTGTCCATGTCTTGTTAAAAATGTGACATTCTGTATCAACCTCTGTTTTCGCATTAGCTGACTTTGTGAGGGTTAGCTGGCAAACTTTAAGGCTATTGAAGCTGAACATGTTAGGGCTGTTTGTGCTTCAATGTACCCACACACGCATCCACACACAAATAAAAGCCTCTTTTTTGATTTAGTGATTTATTCCAAACATGCAATTAAATTTAACGTATATGCAAACAAGCTTAACATAAGTGATAATACAAATCTAACAATCTTAGAAGAACAGTACGATAGTTCTGTTTACATGCCTGAAAAGGGGTGGGAAGAAGTGCAACTTAACTCCTTTTCAAAATAAAAGCAACACATTTGAATAATATGCATGGTATAATTTTTTTTTTCATTTATTTCTGAATTTATGATTGAGCTTCCATGGGCCGGACATTACCCAGGTCTGTTCTGAAACCTGGTTCAGATCCTGAGGTGAACTTGGGTTGAAGTAATATTCCTAAATATTTCAGACATAAACAGGAAGTGAACGGAGATTAAAAAAACAAAAAACACTTATTGGTTCACAGGTGTTTATGAATGTAGAACATGTTAAACTGATGAAGTCGTCCAGCTGAGCTCTGATTGGTGGGTTTCACTTCCTGTCGTTCGGCTCGGTGAGGAGGGTCTTGGCTTCGTTCTGCCATTCGAGGACGCCGTCCAGAGGACACAGTCCGTCCTGAGGAGCAGAGAGTTCGTGTCCACATGGCTTTAGTTGGTTTTTTACTAGTTATAGGTCAGTTTAACCTGGTTAGTAGTTTGTCTCAAATTGGTTTACCTGGATATTAGTTTGTCTGGGGTCTGTTTCACCAGGTTCAAGGTGAGTTATTGGTTCATTTCACCTAGTTTTTAATTTGTAAATCTTGTTTTTTCATAGGTTTTAGTTTGTGAAAAGTCACTTTTACATAGTTTATAGTTTCAGGTCAATTTTACCCAGTTGGTCAAAGGTTGGTTTAACCTGGTTTAACATCAGTTGAATGTTGATTTCCCCTAGTTTTTAATGTGTTACAACTTGGTTTTGCGTAGTTTTAATTTTGTAAGACATTGGTTTTATCTGGTTTGTAGATTTTCAATAGTTCGTTGAACCTGGTTTGAGATGAAGGTTGATTTAACCTTTTTGGTTTTGGTGCATCGAGCATTTTAATCATGTCAAAGCAGTATTTTCACATTTTTTACTGGACATTATTTGGATTATAATGTGCATTGCCTAGTTTTTCTTGTACATTATCTAGATTTTAATGTGGAATACCTAGAATTTAATGTATGTTACCTGGTTTACTGTGTGCATTGTCTGTATTTATGCTTTACCTGGTTTTAACCTTCACTGTATGGTTTTAGTGGCTGGTATCCATTATTTAATGTCATCTTGTTTGTAATATATATTGTCTGGTTAACATGTTTTTTTCTTTTGTATTATCTAGTTACCTTGTTTTTAGTGCATGTGACTTGGTTTTTAGATTCCATTACCTGCCTTTTACTATGTAGTATGTGGTTTTTAAAGTGCAATATTTGGCATTTAATGTGTATTATGTGGTGTTTACTGTGCGTTACCTGGTTTTTAGTGTCTGTATTGGCTCCATGTTGTAACAGTAGTTGGATCATTTTATGCTTGTTGAGTCGAGCAGCATCATGAAGGGGAGTGTCTCCCTCCTGAAACACATGGATGTGGTCATGGTCATGTTTCCTGTTCTGCTCTCAGCTGGTCGGGGGTTTAGGTTTGTGTGTCACCTTGTCCTGTGTGTTGACTTCAGCTCCACATTGAATCAGGTGTTCGGTCAGTTCGTAATGTCCAACCCTCACGGACACATGCAGAGGAGTACTGTCCAACTGACGACATCAGACACAAAAACAGTTACTGTTGTAGTTAAAACCTCACGAGTCATAACTAACACTAAGCACATACAAAATAGAACCAGTGTCCCTGTACGTCAGCGTCTGTTCTATCTGAATCCGTCCCAGTTGAATATGTGAGGTTCTGTTCTATGTTCCAGTCCTGTGGTCTGGATGCAGATCAATCGAACTATAGAAGTGGGCGGGACTTTCACTGGAGGAGAACTCAACTCATCCAATCACAGTCCATATCTGACTTCTATCAGTGATCAATAGGAACTAGACTGGAACCAGGTACATGATATAAACCATCAACATATGGACCAGTAGAAGGAAAGGAACATTTAAAATATTTCAAAAATTCATCAGAAATCTAAATTTGTCCAATGTGCAAACACATTTTATAGACATTGTCCCAAAGAAAATACATGAAGCATTAGAAATGAATCTGACCAGTAGTTTCAGAGAAGACTGTTGAAACCTAGCCATTGTTGACCTTGACTTTGACCCTTCAAGGTCAAAAGTCATGGACCCAAACCAAGTCTATATATGACTTCTATCAGTGATCAGTAGTAACTATATTGACATCTGGAACCATTTACATGTTGTAAACCATCAAAATATGGACCATTAGAAGGAAAAGCAGATTTTTAATAATTTAAAAATTTGTCAGAAATCCAAATTTCTCCAAACAGTGAACAAACTGTGCAGACATTGTCTCAAAGTAGACACATAAGAAGTTGAAATGAATCCGACCAGTAGTTTTTGTCGTGGAAGACGTTTGATGGAATCACTAGCGAAGACGACGTCTTCACAACAGCTGTTTTTAAACCGTCACCATCACCTTGTCAGTTGCACAGATGTCTGCTCCGTGGTTCAGCAGGAGTTTAAGAACAGACAGATTTCCTCCTCGACATGCAGCGTGAAGACACGTGGACCAGAGCTGGACCGGGACAGAACCAGGACAGGAGGGTCAGAATCCCAACAGTCGCACTAATGTGTTCTACTCTAAAGTCCACACCAGTGTTTGAGCTCCAGGGGAAGTTTAGTTCTACAGCACATTTAAAACAACGTACTGTACAAGGATGGAAATAAAAGACATAATAGGGTAAAGAGAAGCAAATAAATACAAAAGAAGGTTGAATAGGATAAAAAAAGTATTGTATTAAAAGCCTGTAAATAAATGTATCTTTAACCCTGTGAAACCCTGTAAATATCCAAGCAAAACATTTTGCCATATACTTTTGTCTTATATATTTTTGTATCACATTTGATACATCGGGCGTTTTTATAAAGTACTTTATTTAACTGCAGTATTACATTTGTTTCACACTTTTTCAACTCAATTTAACTGACATAAGGACTCAATTATCAAGTAATTATGCATTGTTTCAGAACATAAAGTGCTAATTTAAAAAAAACAATATAAATGTTCTTCATAATGTAACTTTTTGAAAATTATCAAAGACTCTCCTACAAAAAAATGTCTGTATGATTTCACAATAGCAGCCATTTTGAAAAAGTAAAAAAAAACAAAAACCGTCCACTGGCTGCAGTGGGATGATAATCCACCAGGGGGCAGAAAACATTAATTGGGCAAACTGATCTCATGTTCAGTCTTGCATTGTATGTCACGCCAGTTCTTGTTGCATTTGGCGTGCTATATGTACACGTTTTCGACCTTTCATGTGTTATTCAACACCATTTGATGGTGTGTCAACGTTCGCCAAGATCTCCAGTTTACATATCTGGAACTGCTAATCCTAAATCTAATCCAAACCCTAACCGCTAATCACACTAACTGCTAATCATGCTAACCGCTAACCCTAATCTATCTGCTAAACTGCTAATTACGCTAACCCTAACCACCTATCTCGCTAACCGTAACCCTTAACTGCTAATCGCACTAGCCCCTAATTGCATGCTATTTTATGCAGTGTGAGCGTACATGAAAGCTTATAATGCGTACAAATAACATGGCAATTAAAAGTGGTGTGTATATGTGTGTATACAATTTATATCATATTGAGTTGGATCATATACAACAGGTATTTAAGGAAAGTATTGATCATGTTAAGGCAGAGAATGCAGAACCTGGTGTAGCAAATATAATACAAATGGATTTAAAGGGTTAATCGAGGTTTAAAGAACTCAATGGACTGTGAACTTATAATTGAGCAACGTTTCAGAAAATATTTAAGGACATTTGGATTGATCTGAACTGTTGTTGAATGATAATGAAGGACATAGCACACGGGCATGCTGGGTAAAACAGGAAGCAGATGGTTGCTAGGTTACAGAGGATGAACAGCAGGAGGCACTGATGAAAAGTACAAGATAGTTGTATTTTCTCGGATGCATCATGAAACCCTGTCAGGTTCCGTTGTTAGATTAGCATTGACGTGGACGAGCTAGCATGACCAGCGCTAACAGGAAGTGGTTGAAAGTGGAGCCGGTTCCAGTTCCTCACCTTGTCTTTGTTGTGGACGTTGGCTCCGCCCTCCAGCAGTTTACTGACGACCTCTGTGTGACCTTTGGAGCATGCTCTCTGCAGACCTGTACGCTCAAACTGCACACACAACATTGACATGTGACCCGCTCAGGCAAAAGGAATCCTGGTTTCTATGGTAACGATAAGCCTGTATTAAACCTGGGATGGACTAAAGGCTTTTATTTTGTTAACTGATCACATGAGGAGAATCTTCACAGTAGATCTTTCCTCTAAAACCTCAAACGTGTACGTTGGATTCTAAAATAACTGCATGTATTATCGTCATGTGACATCATGAAGAAACAAACACGAACAAAAACTCAAACCCAGGTATCGGATGTGAACTTTTCCTGCCCATGTTAGTATTTGTCTATAACAGGGGTGTCAAACATACGGCCCGTGGACAACAAAACGGACGTCAAAGGGTCCAATCCAGCCCATGGACGAATGTGTGAAATGTCAAAATTCCACCGAAGGTCTTAAAATCATTTTAGTTCAGGTTCCACATTCAGACCCATATGATCTAAAGTGGATCAGACCAGTTAAATACTATCAGAATAAACTATGAATAATGATTTTATTGTGTATAATTAATTTTATTGTGAAATGATATGAAAATATTTACATTTACAAACTATCCTTTAATAAAAAATGTGAATAACCTGAAAAAATATGAACATGAAATGTTTTAAGGAAAATAAGTGTAATTGTGCCAATATTCTGTCTGTTATTAAATATTTTGTGTATTTTTAGATCCACTGTGATCTGTAAGTTGTGTTAATAATAATAATAATAATAGACCATATATTAAAGTTACCCTTGTTTTTCTTCAGACATCTCAGGTTGTTTATGTAACATGTCACATTTTCATCATGTCATTTAACTTTTTTTTTTCCACTTATTTTCCTATTTTATCCGTTTTAGATCCTAATGGACTTTATGTGACCCCTGAAATTAAATGAGTTTGACGCCCCTGGTCTTGATTATTATGCTAGCTAACGTTAGCTGAAAGGGCTAGAATCTTTACCGTTGCCTGGTAACGCCATCATCATCTCTCTGATTGGCTGTTGCGGTTACTGAGGTAACCTTCCCGATTTTCACTCCTAAATGAACATGTTTGAAAATTATCGAGAAAATGATTATCCTTCAAATTACAGACGATCTGGATCTGTAAAAAAAAAAAAAAAAAAAAAAAAAAGAATCCTGGACCTTTAAAAATCAGGAACACCCCCTCATTGGATCAAATGATCTAATGTGGATCCAACTTTAACTGATTATCTGCCTTGTTTCATTGGACAGTAACAGGTCATGTGACCTCACCGTGTCCAGGGCGTTGATGTCTCCGCCGATGGACAGATATCTGTCAATCACTAGCATCTGCTGCTCATCACAGGCTTTGAAGAAGTCCTCCTCATCCACATAGTACGGCTGAAAGAAAGAGCGTTGACTGAGCGTGAGCATATGGACACGTGTAACCATGGAAACAGCTGTTCAGTCCAATAGTATCAGGACAATGACAAATATTGCACTGCCAATTATTTGGTTCTTACCAAGATTTAAAAAAAATTGATTTAGAAGTGTTTAGTCTGTGCATCATTGGTTCTTTTCATATTCAGTTGAGAATCCACAATCGGAAAATGAAAAAATGACTCATTATTTCATTATTCCTGTAGAAATAAAAATCAAAAAAGAAGTTGTTTTTCATTCTTTTGATTGTTCGCACAAATTAAAAATGTGAAATAATCAAATGGACCAAATGTGTGGTTTCA
>JAPTYQ010000012.1:604960-615719 GCA_029814465.1 Ostorhinchus cyanosoma
AGTGTTAAAGGGAATATTTCCATATTTATCATCACCAGCTGCTGCTCAGTTTGGTTTATCATTAAACTTGTCTTCTGTCTTTTCATACTGTTATATTCTGTATTATTTCAGGTTCAAAACACAACATCTTTATATTAAATACATTTGAGAAGTTTAACCCTTAGGTTTCCCTCAAGTTTTTTTGTCCATTTTTCTCAGTTTTTTTTTTTCATTTGTTAATAATTTTGGCTGTTTGGCGTTAAATTTTAAAGAGATGTTTCTTTTAAGTTCGATTTTTGAAATCTAGCATCTTTTACTCTGAGATGTGTTTTGTTTTTCCATGATGCATTTTGCACCCATCTGATCATCCTCATGGACAAAAATGTCCACACACAAAAAAAGTACGATAAAGTCATAATACATCAACATTTTTTCTAGTTTTTTTTTAATTATAAATCCCTAAAAAACTTCTCCCCTGCTCCAACTTACCAATAATTCAACAGTTTTCAGGATTTTTTTTTTGTTTTGAGCAAAAAAAAAAGGAAGAAAAAATGTTGACGTATGATGATTTTATAGTATTTTTTTGTGTGTGGACATTTTTGTCCACGAGGGGGACCACAGGTATTTTTTTTGGAGGGAGGCATTAGGGTTCACTTTTATCAGATTGGGTCTTATCTTGTCATTGAGGGGTGATAGTGGGTCCTGAACACAGACCAGAGCACATTTGACCACATGTCTGTAATTTAAACACTAATGTGTCTTGATGCATCCTCAACAGAGCTGTAACAGGAAAATGCTTCATCAATGAATAATATGGAGGCAGATGTTTGCAGAGAAGCAGGAATGATCTCTACAGTTATAATACATTTTTATTGACTCATGACAGATTTGTCATTGAGGGGTGATAGTGGGTCCAGAACCAGACCAACTGAGAACCACTGGTCTAGACTATAGATAAACTTCTTTTAAAGGAATAGACTATTTGGGACTATTCATTCATTCATTCATTCATTCATTCATTTTCTGAACCCACTTTATCCTCACTAGGGTCACTGGAGCCTATCTCAGCTACATATGTGCGAAGGCGGGGTTCATCCTGGACATGTCGTCAGTTCATCACAGGGCTGAACATATAGAGACAAACAATCCCTCTCACATTCACACCTATGGTCAATTTAGATGAACCCATTAACCTATGAGTGCATGTGTTTGGACGGTGGGAGGAGCCAGAGTACCCGGAGAACCCACGCAGACACGGGGAGAACATGCAAACTCCTATTTGGGACTAATTGTCTATTAATTTCATTACCTGAAGAATTTAGAGAGATATTTTCTGAGCAGTGTCAACAAATTCATGGAAAATAATAATGTTTTAAAGTTCTCATTTCTGTGGGGAAAAGACCAGTGTCCATTCTTTAGCCTGCAATAGGTCTTTCTGTGTGTAAAAGCAAAAAAAGGGAAATTAAATAAATAAAAAAGGTTCTTTTAAATCCAAATCATTTACGGTGGACTAGGCAGTGCATTTGATTAGTGAGAAACCCATGCATAAATAATGAGGTGGTGGATTTGTCCTACCTGCAGGCCAACGAATGCATTAAAGTGAGTCAGTGCAGCAATAAGAAGAAAAGAAAATAAGCTGTTGTTGGTGAAAACTTAATAAACTGTATGCTCTGCCTGGATGCATCTCCCTCGTGTTGTTCCATCTTCATTGTTTCATATCTGTTCCCTGGAGGACGACTTTAAGAAGGTGATGAGGAACATAGACCTTATGTTTCTGAATCTGTCTTTTAGACATTTGGACTTTTTCAGTTCATGTCGTCTGGACTTAGATGAACTGAATTCTTATATTCTAATGTTTCATTTGAGAATTTAGAAAACTAATAAGTTCATTTGAACATGTGAAAAACATAAGATCATCATGAACGAGAAGGATGTTGTATTTAAAACAGGGACAACAGGAGCATGTTGTTGTTGCCTTTGAAACACTTATGTCAGTCTGATGTCCACAATGTTGGACACATTTTCCTGTGTGAGAGTTTTGACTCAATTTAGGTGATTCTACCTTAATGCTGGAAAATCAGGAAAAAAAAATCACAAAAAAGTCAAGATCAAGGGTCGATGCCAAAAGTCCAAAAAATACCTCCTAAATCCTAACAAAGTACTACATCTAAAATAAGCAGAAAGCAATGGGACAGCCTTCTCCTTTGGTAAAGGATGGTCCAGTGCAGGGGAGGCCAACCCTGGTCCTGGAGAACCCTGTTCCTGCATGTTTTAGACGTATCCCTCCTCCAACAGACCTGATTCCAATGATCAGCTGATCATCAAACACCGCAGAAGCCTGAGAACAACTGTCAGCTGTGCAGGAGGAGGGAAACATCTACAACATGGAGGGTAGGGGCTCTCCAGGACCAGGGTTGGCCTCCCCTGGTCCAGTGGATCCTCTGCCACAGAAGGTACACGATAGTTAGAATCAGAATACTTTATGAATCCCAGAGGGAAATTAGTAAAAAATAAAAATGCCATGACAGCCTCAGAGCAATCAGCTGATCCCTAGACTAGACTATCCAGTACATTTGTGCTGACTATGTAATTGATTAAAAATAGGATTCTGTCCATATGCACCCCCCCCCACCCCCCCCAGCCCAGCCATAGCTGCAGTAGACGTCCTTACTTGTTGTCGTTGTTGAACGGGTCCACCGTCTGCTGGTACTGTCCATTCATCCTGCTCTCTTTACTGACAGACAAACAAAGATAAAGATAAAGATCAACTTTATTAATCCCGAAGGAAATTCTGTTGCCAGAGTACAGTTGAAGTACAAACACAAAGAGAAGAACAGTGCCTTAATAAAATAAAATAAAATAAAATAATACAATATATACAGTAGTTTGGTAAGTAAATCTGCTTTAAACAACAACAAATCTGACAAAATTAAGGCTACGTTCAGACTGCAGGTCTTAATACACAATTTGGATCGTTGGGTGAAATCGGATTTTTTTGTGTGTGCTCGTTCATCTTACACATTAAACACAACTTCGATCAGTTTTGAGTATGAACTGAATACGACCCTGAAGTAGGCGTGAAGCCTCAAGTAAGTTCCTCAAGTAATTAGAGTACCTCGATTACAAAAAAGGATCGAGGAATTTTCTCTGCCTTGAGGAATCACTTATTTAATTGTGAAGCTCAAAGCTCAGCATTTCACACAGACTACTTAATGTGGCACAACGCGCTTACGTCATTCACACAAAGGAGGATGATGGAGGACGTGGAGGTGTTTGGTTGAAGCAGTGGGAAGATGGAAAAGATGAGTGAAACAACAATGATGAAAAACAAAAAAACAAACAAAAAAAGACAGGAAATGTTGAAAGTGTGGAAGCCTTTCAGACTGAACAGCAGCTGAACACCATGACATGTATCTGCTGTAACACGGTCCTTCCAAACCACTACAGCACATCTGTGATGCTGCAATGGAGCGGAGGACCCCAGATAAAATAAAACTAACATAATTAATGAGATTAACATTAATGTACCTTACTAACAAAACTTTAGCCCTGTGGAAAGCTAGGTTTATGTTAATTATGCTCCTGTCAAATGTGTGGCTGTTTATTATGATTGTGACGAGCATAGATTTAAGCAGCGAGCCGTGAACCCGTGATTTACACAATTTATTTCACAAAATAGAGCAAAGCTTGAGGAAAGTTTTCTCTTACCATGTCACAGCCTAATTTTGGCAAAATCCAACTACTTTTTGCAAAAATGAAGCGAATCATCAATTAACTGGATGTGTGTGTGTGTGTTATAGGTTATGACAGAGACAGGTGGGGGGGGGGGGTAGCAGAAATGTGTCAAACTGTTCATGCATGGACTCGTTCAAAGTTCTCGTTCAAATGTTCTTGCCTCTTATGTCTAAAGTGTAAATTCTGAAACTTAAAGCTGCCAAAGTTAAGCTGCACAACAAAAAGGCAACATTTATGCCTTTTTTTATTTATTTTATTTTATTTATTAATACCATATGTTTTTGATATTTACAAGAAATACTAAGTTAAAGGTAATTAAATTGAATTTATTTTTATTTGTGTTTTATTTATGTTTGCAAATGCTTCTCTGGAAATGTTTCCAGTCAAGAAAATACATTTTGTTGCGTATGTGCAACATGAATGTGAGAAATAAAATTTAATTATCTAAAAAGTAAACCAATTTGTCCTTCATTATTAAAGGTGGGGTATGAGATGTTTTCCTGGAGCATTTTACTATATTTCTTAAAATCCCCTTCACTCCCCGATTACAACCATTTCATTAAATGCTCTAACATTTTGAGTACCCACTTGAAATGATTGGACGGTGATATGTCTATCAAAGTCAACTTCCATTTGTCCCTCCCCCTCCTGCATGAACCGTACGTTCTCAGAGGTTTGGAGCTCTGGAACAGGAAACGAAGCCAGAGCTCAGATAGTTATATTAGTAATATTAGGATGGAAAGTTCACTGGAAAACTGTTTAGTCACTAACATAAATCATTAGAAAATGTAACGTTAGTCAGATAGGAATGAACTGGGGCTGTTCTGGAAGAGCGGGGGGGGGGACTGGAGACTGGATGAGGTCTGCATGGATGTTAGCTCGAGCAGCCGGCGTAGGTGCCGGAGCCGCTGTGCAGCGCTCATGAACCCTTGGGAACAAGCGCTGCATCTGGGGGATGTTTGAGGAAAGGGGTTTGGACTTTTGAAATGTGTATTCTAATGTGGCTGCAAGAACCATTTTTCTAAGATCTCATTAAGTGAAATACCTTCTTTCCTCTTGTGTATCTATAATTGCTCTATAACCAAGCAAAAATAACTTTTATCCAATTACTCAATTAATTGAAGGAGTTTTCAGGAGGACACTGGAATACTAAAGTACTCCATAGCTGCAGCCCGACCCTGAAGTGACCTGCATGCACTAAAGAGGTCCTGATGTAATATGTGACCACACAGACATGCATTGTGTTTATGGAAGCGAATATATTTTCCTCCCCACTCCTCCTCCTGGGATGCAGAATAGTCATGTTCATCACATTTCAATGACGTAAAGGTGGATGAATGCAATTGACTGGAAAAAATTGGATTTGTGTTGTTCAAATTGTCTTTAACAGATCGGATACAGGTCACATATGGGAAAAAAAAATTGGATTTGAGCCGCATTTGCCTGCAGTTTGAACGTGGCCTCAGAGAAGCCCTCCAGGTCTGTGCTCACCTGGACGCCATGAAGGGCGTCATGTCCAGCTCCAACGGGAAGGACACGTACGTGGTGATCTTCCGCCGCAGTTTGGCTGAATGTTCGAACCTCTGCGAACAAACACAGACGTCAGAGGAGAACACACAACACAAACACACACACCCTGGACTCCGCCCATCTGAGCGTCACACTCAGCCTCACTTTGAGATGAAAACAGGCCACGATGGGCAGCTTCTTCATGGTTAGCTGCTTGGTGGACTCCTGGTAACTATGGCAACCGCTGCACTTGATCTTGGCGCTGCTGCCAAGGTGCTCTGGTCTGGTGAACCTGGACAAAGGAAAACATGTGTGTGTTTGTGTCTGGTGTGTGTGACGCAGTGCCACTGTTTACACCAGTGAATTTGGAGACAAGGGATGAGATGAAGGGGATTTATTTGGGATTTGTTTCTGTGTCACATCATAGAATCTGAATGGATTAGTGTGATTAGACTGGCAACGTTTTCAGATAAGTTGCGTTAACGAATGTGTGTTTTTTCTCTGTTCCTCGTTGATAATCCGGCTAAACACAGGTGACAAATACAGACAAATATTACTCAGACAATAGTAAATTATTGTTCCAGAGGCTGAAAATTGTTTATATACAAGAGCCATAACCAAGAAGTCTGTGCTGGGTTCATACATTACTGGCCTATGACTTCTCAATTCTGTATGAACTTTAACTATTAAACTTCTGATTTATAAGACGTTACTTGAGATATGTACTGTAATCCACATGTAGGTGGCAGATTTTATATGTTGTATTATTAACCCATTAAGACCCAGTGGCAGTTCCCAAATGAGTTTTTGTTTTACCTTTAAGCGATTTATCAGCATTTATTGTTTATTATCGTCTTAATTTGGAATTTTTCAGTGTAAACCATCTCTTTTCCAACATTTAACTCACTGATCAAGTAGATGTTCATAGAAACTCAGTAAATTCAAAAGTTATTATATCAAAAAAGAGCAAACTGAAGAAAAAGTGACTCTTTAAGGCTTTCATTAATTGAACATAAACCCAGTGTGTCCAGCCATTCTCATTGATCCAACTCTTTTTTACTGGTTTTACTGGTGAATCCATGTTGTAGAAGATGACGGTGTTTCCATGGTAACTACGGAGCCTCTGAACGTGCATATGGGTCATATCTGATGACCATGAAAAGATGAAGAACTGTATTTACACCAGTTATTTACATGGATTGATAGGATTCGTGGATCAACAAGTATTAAACAGTTTAGATCAGTAGATGGTTTAGGTCACTGGTGGATACTTGGGTCTTTATGGGTTAAATTAATTAGAATTACAGATTATAAATGGCCTGGACCTGCCTTATAGGGTCAGGACCTAAAATGCATCACAGACCTCATTTTATTGAGAGTAAAATGTCTAAAATAATAGTATGACAGTGTTATGTGTTTGTATATATTAGACTATGAAATATTTGTGTCTATTAGGTGAGTAATATGTTGCTGGTTATAGCCAATATTACTTGTGTCCCAGCCCAACCTCGACCCGACACAAACTAAGTTCTATGTGTGTAAAAATAATACTTATACTAATAATAATAATAATAATAATAATAATAATAATACTTAACTTATAATACTTCATAAAAATATGTGTTCTCAATTTAATTTCATTAATATCCTCTCTCAGTGATTAGCTACATTTTTAAATCGTATAAACTGGGGCTCCAGTCTGTCTGAACTGACCACCTAATGTTATCGGCTCGATTTGCTGGTTTTTTTGTCTTCTGCAACAGAAATGAATTGAATTGCTATGACCTTGCTAACGTTAGCTTCTGTTAGCTCAATAATGTTACCTAATTGTGTTTGAACACAATACAATCGAATTCAGATTAGTTTATATTTTAGAGGAATTTCTATGATTGATTACTAAATTTATGGTTGAAAAATATCTTATTCATCATTTGAACCAGTCGATCGTTTGCCTACAACCTACACTCATAAATTAATACATTAATTATTACTGTAGATTTTCCTCTCTAAGGGAATCTGACAGGACTTACTGGATTCCCCTTCTTAGTACTTTTACCTGTAATACTACAGAGCACCTGTCAGAGATTGCTTTCAGATCCAACCACTTTCTTTGGTTCTGTGGAACTGGCCGTCCCTCTGCAGCGTTCTGCTCTTCCTGTAATGCCAGTACGGACACTGACAGAGGACGTATTTATTTGATTTCATTTTAAAATATTCTGATTTCTGCTGCTAAGAGGTCTACTTTTTCTTCCTGCCCTTTTTTTGTTCATCTCTGAAATTGTTGACTAAAGTCATCTGTTTGCACAACACTTGCCCTTATATGGTGTTTAATGGGGGTGGTCACACATGCTAATTGGCCACGCCCATTCCATTTACAATCGAGTGAGATTCAACATTCAGCACTCTTGGAGAAAAACAGAATGTTTTGGTGAGACAATATAAGAGAAATTGAAGAGAATGTTGATGCATGAAGCCCATTGTGTATTATTATTATTATTATTATTAATAATATTATTATTATTATTATTATGGAAGATGAATTTGATGAATCCCTAAACTGATTGTAACTACTAATATTAGAATCCAAAAGTCACTGGTCATTTGCCATTTTTATTGGAACAGCAAACAGAGGATAAAATGGCTGTATACAGATGATTACTGTTGTACTCCTTGCAGTGTTGGTTGTAATGTGACTTACCTGCGCAGACAGTCTGTAAGTGTTGTTGCTCCAGTGGTGTGACTCTCTCCGTTAAGTGCTGATCCATCTCCTCCAGGACTGAGGGGCCAGAATGGGGTTGAGGAGCCCGGCAGGTCCAGACTGATGTCCCAGAACGGGTCTATGGTCGTTGAGACACCACTGGACGGAAAACAGACAGACAGACAGACAGACAGACAGACAGACAAGACAGTCTGAGGTCACAGTTGACTTTGTTGTTTTTACACTGAGCCTGTTTCTAAGACCATAAAAGTCTGATAAATGCTAATATTCAGATCTGATGCGTTTACGTGTACTTCAGAAATGTGATAATCATAAACCCTGGTTTAGATGCTCCAGTGCATTATCTGATTTCTACGTACGTACACAGTGATGGTAGAATCAAACTTCCTGTTATTGTCTTTGACTCATGTTTGACTCTGTAACTTCTGTTTTCTATGATTTTAATAGTTTTTTCACATGTTCAGACATAACAGAACTGAATAAATCTGATTAACCTGTACACATGCAGGGAGACATGGGAGCACTGGGGACATCCCAGGTGTGTTCATTCGATTTATTATGATCAGATTATTGCTGTTATTTGATAAAATCAGATTATACTGTTGTTTACAAGATCAATAATAATCAGATTACTCCAGAAATCAGATAACGATCAGAGTATTGGTGTGGATGTAAGCAGGGTTAGGGTTAGGGTTCTTCTTTCATTAACCTCTTCACATCCACCAAAGACATAGAAACATCAATATTAATAATAAATATGATCATTATCCCAATATAAAACTATATTATGACATTTGTCATTGTTTTGTATCCCAGACTCCTGTTAGAAAAGAAACACCTGAATTCAACATGTCCATATCCTTTTGTCCATATAATGGATGAGTTAGGCAGGTATGATATGAGGATAATGATATGATCTGTATAACTACTACCACAACAAACACAACAGTGCCTTTGCACAGTACCGTACGTATGAAAAAGATGAATGTGGTGTAGTTGTCCTGTTTAGAGACAGACTTTTAAGTGAGAGACAGAAAAGATTCTGGCATCATCGAACACTTGGCATCGTGTCCACGTTGGCAGCTCAACCTGTTCATCTGTGTGATGGAGATTACTCCAGTACTGTCGTTTTGGAGGTGCCCTCCGGCAATTACATGTATAAAACAAATTATATCAGTGTACAACACTCATGACCTGGGAACATTTAAAGTGGTTCGAGTCTTTTATGTTAAACCTCTTTTGCTGTCACTCCGTTCTCTGAACAGCTTATCTTGTGCAGGTTCACAGGAGGTTGGAATCCATCCCAGTTAACACTGACTGAGTGGCAGGATGTAACCTGGGCCAGGCGCCAGTCTGTCACCAGGAGAACAGAAAGACAGACCCATTCACGCCTACTGCTTTCAACTCATCTGACACATGGGTCTGTGGGAACAGACGTTTAGGACATGGATTTAAACTGATGACTTTTACTTACAAGCAAACACTGGAATTAGTATTTTAACTTATGTAAAAAGATTTGACAATTATTCCACAGTTGCAATACCTGCTTATAAAGCTTATAAAAGTAGTAATTTCTGGATTATATCATATTTTGATGGTCCATCTGCTTTTTTCTCATCTGCTGCTGTTTATTGGTTTTCGTAAGTAAAATGAAAGGCACCAATGAACAGCATGAGTTGATCCTGTGCTCTGCAGGACCAGCAGGGGGAGGCAGAGGCCAACCTTAGACACATCTAAAAGGGTTTCCCTGATGCTGCAGTGAAGCAGGTGAGTGTGTGAGATTGATGGTGCAGTATGTGAATGGAGGAGCCGAGGCGTCAGCAGGAGGTTCACCTCAGGCCACGGGATTAGAACGTTCTCATCCCAGAGGCCAGTGAAGGCTGCGATTTTATCACTGCTGTTAAGCAAAACAGAAGCAGTTGAACACTGGAGAGCAGAACTGTTGGATGGTGCAGTATTCACCTCTGAGTGTTTTTCTCTTCACAAACACACACTTACTGGCAGACTTGACAGGTGACGTCCGACTGCAGACCCCCTGTGAAGATTTGGTCGATGATACAGTTACAGTGGTTGGGGTTGTTGGCTTTCTTCCCGTTGTCATCTGTGGACACAAACACACACCAACACACACCGTCACTAAAACACATTCCGTGAAACTTCTCAAACTTATTATATATCGTTATGTCGACTATTACTGTTATCACCTTATTCTAACTGTGATTATTAAACACATATATACACACACACACACACACACACACACACACACAGCATAATAAGCCATTTTATTGTTGTTATTATTCTCATAGTTACTTTGTTATTGCCACCTTACAACTAGTTTCTACTGTTTGTACTTCATTATGTGCAATTGCTAGTTTTTCTCAATACTACTTTTCTTTTTTATAGTTATTTTATTGGACTTTTTTGGTGGAGCTTCTTGTGTGTATATTCAGTGTTTGTGCTGCTATTGGAAGCTCAATTTGCTAAGGGCTCTGTTCAAAGGATCAATAAAATTCAATCTAATCTAATCTAATCTAATCTAATCTAATCTCTTCAACTGCTTCAAAGCAGCACATAGATCCCAGAAAAAACGTCCTGTCTTTCTCCATGTCTGTCACTGACATGACTCTGCATCCTTTCATCTCTGCTCATCCAATCATCTCTCCTCATCCTTTCACCTCTGCTCATCCAATCATCTCTCCTCATCCTTTCATCTCTGCTCGTCCAATCATCTCTCCTCATCCTTTCACCTCTGCTCGTCCAATCATCTCTCCTCATCCTTTCACCTCTGCTCGTCCAATCATCTCTCCTCATCCT
>JAPTYQ010000012.1:625970-646309 GCA_029814465.1 Ostorhinchus cyanosoma
CCCCCCCCCCATCCCACACACACCCACACACACACACACACACACTATTAAAACCCCCCCGGCCTAACTGTGCGAGTGCATGCCCCCCCACAGATTACCCACCGTCACACCAACAGATCAATTCTACAGGAAACGCTGCTATTTTCAATGGGCTTCACTCCATGCCAAGATGCATCCACAGTATAAAATTCTGCTTTCTTCAGATAATGCAATTACATCATTGAATGGACAGACGGCAAAATGATTACAATACACCTTCAGCCACTTCTGGCCAAGGGGTAAAAACAGAAGCCTTCATAGTGATTCTGAAAAAAAAATCCACAGCAAATACATATTGTATTAATCCTGTCAACGTGAGACAAAGACAAATCAGGTTTTTGTCGTCTACAAACAAACCCAGTGTTAAAACATTACCCAAGGAAGTGGATATTTACCCAAACAAAATTCTTAATACATGATACATGTACAAGCCAAAATTAGAAAAAAGTTCAAACTAAAAACAGCATTTAGTAAATTATCTCCAACTCCTTTATCACTAATAACAATTATTACTTCAATTGTGATTCTTGCTAAAAAATGTTGTCAATGTAAACCATGTGCCACTTAATAATGTTGCTATTTCCTCTTAATTCTTAAAAGACATTCAGGGACTGAAGATACCAAAGGATGAAATGTTTCAGGTTCATCTTGTTCCATTATTTCTGTTAAAAAACAGTCTGAAGGTGTGTAATATTATGAAGTATTAATTCTCATTTTGGGTTTGAAGATGGTCTACACATTCCCTGTCTGAGGGAAGAGTGGGCTGCATCAGGCGTTTGGGATGTGTGCAAAATGTGGTTTAACGTTTTAATGGTGAAATATACTTGGATGTACTTGGCAAAGCTGTTGTTAAACATCTTAAAAGACACTTGTACACCCTCCGGCCATGACAGACCCTGGCCTCTGAATGTGTTGCTGGTCACGGTCTGGATAGTCCTTGGTTCGGTCAAAACCTGTGATTCCACTGAGTCTTGGTCCAACCCAGAGGAGTCCACGATGCATCTGGACATAGTTATGCACTAACTATAGTTACACCTTTATGTACTGAAATACATCCACATTAGGGATGAAAATTATTGATTAATTCATTAATCATTAGTTGGTTGACCTTATCGATCGATTAACGATTAATTGATAAGCGGCGATTTTCCTGAGAACCTCAATTCCTCCTTCAATAGTGTCTCTAAGAATAAAAGCTAAATATTGTTTATATACGTCATGAAAAAAGCATGTCATATTCCTTAATGGTGGATTAATTGAACCATTGCACACAGTTCAGGCAACGACATTTATGGAGTTGAACAAAATAAATTCTGCAGAGAAATAAAATAAATGAACCTGAAGAGGGGCAGTTTAGAAGAAATGGACATTTCTGACTTTTTTCTGACATGATGGAAGGAGATTTCAGGCAATTAAAACCAACAATTGATGTAATTTAATTGAGCAAATTCTTATCAACACTTAATCGATAGTTGATTAATTGTATACATCCCTAATCCACGTCTGTTAATTATGCCCTTCTTCATGGAAGATGAAACATATAAATGTCATCCTATTATTGAGTCTGTTTCCATGACCATAAAAGTCTGATAACTGGGAGCAATCAGATAATTGTAATAATCAGACCTAACACATTTATATGCATTTAAGAAATGAGATCATCGAAAAACCCGGGTTTAGACGCTCCAGTCCATTATTGGATTTCTTTTTTGGAGTACATACGTACAGTATGTAATGATGGTGAACTTAAACTTTCTGTTGTCTTCCACTCATGTTTGATTTTGTAACTTCTGTTTGCTACTATTTTTAATTGCGTTTACATACGCATAGATAAAAAGAATGAAATAAATCAGATTACATATGTGAAGACACCAGAGTACTGGAGAGAAATCTAGGTGTGTGATTTCTCATAATCAGATAACTGCCGTTATCGGACAAAGCGTATAACATTATCCTGTTTACATGATCACTTGAAAAATCTGATCATCGGAGTATTGGTGTGCATGTAAACAGGCTCAATGAGTCTGTTTCCATGACAATAAAAGTCTGATAACAGTGAGTAATCAGATAATTGTAATAATCAGATCTAACGCATTTACATGCTCTCATTAAATAGAATAATTGTTAACCCTGGTTTAGACGCTCCAGTCCTTTATTGGATTTATTTCAGACTTCGCACGTACATAGTGATGGTAGAATCAGACCTCCTGTTATTGTCTTCTACACATGTTTGACTACATAACTTCTGTTTTCTATTATTTAATTGTAGGGGTGAAACAGTACAGAAAAATGTTGGTTTGGTACATTTTCAATACAGGGGTCTTCGGTTCCATACATTTTGGATCCGTTTTCTGCACAGTGAAGGACACCAGTGAAGAGGGGGGTAAGGGGGGGGGGTGCTCTGTAACTACCTGTGGGATACAGGACATTTCTACAAAATATTGTTCAGTCATTTGTGCATTAACAGGCTCCCCACATGTTATGTATATCTGTATGTTTTAATGTTGTGTATGGCAAACACTGTAATGTACTCAGTGTTTTTGAACGCCTCACAGTATTCCCTGAGGGGCTGTGAACGTGACCTCACAGTAACGCCACAGCAGAGGTATGGTGAAGGAGAAGAGGAGCAGGTTCACTGGATTTTGCCAACTTGAGTTAAAAAATAAAACCCTTTTTGCTATAAAGGAACCCCTAGACTCTTTTGTGCCACAAAGCTGCAAAAAAACAAAAACCAAAAGTTATTGCTTCGAACGTCCGACCGACCTTCTGTGCCTCTGTTACACTCTCTGTTATCATGGGTTTTTTTGGGTTTTTTTTGCAGCGGCAGTGAGAATTCATTGCTGCTGAATGCATATAGAGGAAACCCTGCACACATGTCCACTCTGCTTCCAGAGGGTTTGCGTTCTTCACATAGGCTACATGTATTCCTCCATATTCCATCGAAGGCCCCGAATTCTAACAATTCAGTACAAACGAGTGCACCGTTACACCCCTATTTAATAGTTTTTCCACATGTTCAGATGTAACAGAACTAAATAAATCAGATTAACCTGTATACCTGCAGGAAGACATGGGAGTACTGGGGACAAATCCAAGTGTCTTAATTTGTTTTATTATAATCAGATTACTGCTGTTATCTGATAAAAACACATCAGATTAAACCATTTACACGATCTACAATAATCTGATAACTCCAGAAATAAAATAATGCTCAGAGTATTAGTATGGATGTAAACAGGCTCATTGTCTGACGGACATGTTTTATAAAGATTTCTATAGTGTTCACATATAGTCATTGATCCTCAGCTGGTCTTTGTGCCTAACAGACCAGGCCTTTAATGGATGCAGCTTGATGCATTCCTACTATCTACAATGAAGCACAAGTCAAAGCAAATTTAAATATCACTTCATTCTTTTGTAGT
The DNA here is from genome assembly GCA_029814465.1 of Ostorhinchus cyanosoma. Lineage (NCBI taxonomy): Eukaryota > Metazoa > Chordata > Actinopteri > Kurtiformes > Apogonidae > Ostorhinchus > Ostorhinchus cyanosoma. The sequence continues at coordinate 629,432 of JAPTYQ010000012.1, forward strand.
TTGTCTTTTCCAAACCACTTTTTTTCTAATTCAGGCTTGTAAATGAGGTTTATTTTAAATGTGAGTCGCTATTCATGGCTTAGTTCACAAATGCAGATATTCAGTCTCATGGGCTACAGGATGACAAGTACCCAGGTGATGTTCAGATCCCCCTCGAGGCTGAGCCCTGTTGCAATTATGTTACACTACATTGCATAATAACCCTCTCTGTTGCTCTTGTTTATTTAGCTTGATTAAATGCATCACAGCAGCCATGGTAATGAAAAACTGAACATTAACATCTTAAATACACATATACACACTCAAGTGTTTATGAGTTGTCAGTGCTTTATGCCATCGCACCAGCCTGCATCTTCATTAGCCACTCAGCTGTATAATTAGCCATTTTTGCAGCCTTTGTTTTGGGAGAAGACACATTACTGACTATTGTGTGTGTGTGTGTGTGTGTGTGTGTGTAGTGGTGGTGGTGGTGGTGGTGGTGGGGGGGGGGGGTAGAGTGTCAAGTAATTTATGCCAAAGAGGCTAATTGTAGGTGTGGATACAAAACAGAACAGACCTCCCCCAAACCCCTCCAACAACACATCTGCTGCTGCTGCACCTGTGGATGCAGATACTGTGTGTGTGTGTGTGTGTGTGTGTGTGTGTGTGTGTTTGTCATACCAAGGTTATGCCTTTTGCTCTTGGCATGTTCGTGGATGTGTTTTTTGGCAAAGCAGGCGAAGAAGACGCAGTAGAGGCAGGAGTGGAGTCTGTTGAGGTGGGCGCCGCACATGTGGCAGATACAGGACTTGGCCTGGAAAACAGAGACACTGATGAGAGCATAGAAAAACAGAGAAATATATAATTATCCTCATAACGCAACTGTCTAACTCATCCACTATATGGACAAAAGTATGTGGACCTGTTGAATTCTGGTGTTTCTTTTCTAACAGGGGTCTGGGATACAAAACAATAATGTCAGAATAGAGTTTTATATTAGGATAAATATCATTCCATTGGTTAGTTTGGTTTAAATTTTTATCTTTGCTTAAAAATGCGTCAGACGATTTTTACTTAATTTCTCCCAGCATTGATTTTTCTTCTTTTTTTTTGATCCATGATTATCATTTTAAATATTCTACCTCTAAATTTCTAAAATATTTTTCATGCTCTGACTGTAAATCATTTTCTACCACATCTTTCTACCATCTACTTTCTTCACATCTCACTGAGGAAGAAAAATCTCCCATTAAACTTTAATATTGAGGTTTATAAACTAGATGAACAAAAAGATGTCCTGTTCATGCTGATTTAACATATAAACATTAATATTAATAATCAATATATTTATCCCAATATAAAACTCTATTCTGACATTTGTCATTATTATTTTTATCCCAGACCCCTGTTAGAAAAGAAACACTTGAATTCAACGTGTCCACATACTTTTGTCCATTTGTGAATGACTTAGTTAATTATGATTTCAGCGTAACGATACAGACAGACCGGTGAAACATAAACAGGTTTATACTCTGGACCAACACACACTCGCTCCCATTCAATCCTATTCTAATGCTGCCAGTTAGGATCATGTCTCAAACTAATAGAATTAGAACTTGATCAACAGCCAATATAATACTGACAGTGAAATGTGAAGCTGTCTGAAGTCAACACACTTTTGATAATAGTTACTGAACACTGGAGAATCTAAAGCTGTTTTTCCACTGACGGCATCATCATGGAACAGTTTTCTGTGAGTTTCTAGTGCATGAGAGCCAGGACCATCAGATGGAATCAGAGACCATTTCACCTTCACTGAAGTTCAGGTGCCCTGCGGTGACGAGACACTGAGCCAAACCGGTGGGACGCCTCTGAACATTTTAGTGTTTTAAATTGGTTCCATCACGATGAACTGACATACGAGTCAAACAAAGGCATTCTTGCCTGAAGAGAAAATCTTAATACAATGTTTTAGAAAATATGAGTTTGAACATTCATCCGTCTCCATTCTAGTAGCAGTTGCACTGAAAATGTCCCAATAGTTATTTATGCAGACAGCCCTGGTCTCTGATGGTCCACCTTAATACGGCATTAGAACTTATTAATGTTGAGCTGAGGTGTGGTTGACTCCACCATATTTAGAGCTTCTGTTTATTGAATAAACATTGTTTTTTCTGAAGGATAACTTGACTGCAGTTGTGGTTAATAGACTATCCTCGTCAGACCCACAAATGAAGTTTACCATTCTATCCATTCAACAGGCTAGCATTATTCAGCTAAGCCCTCTCACACTCCCTCAGCTACTGTTCCACAACCAAATGACGTCACTATAGCTGTTTCCACTTCTTTTTTTATCCAATGTGCTTATAGGTTATAGTGAAGTTGAAAAGAATGTGACAAATACTCCAACACAACTGATAAAACTGCAGTTGGGATTCATTATTCTCACAAAACTAAATATGAGACAGACATGCAGACTTTAGTGTGGATATAAAAAGGTCACTATAAAGGGTTTGTAAAGTCCAAATAAATACTTACAGAAACCTGTCACTGAATAACAATCAAAGGGTAAAAATGTAGGAGATTCTAGGATCTGATATTATTTTTTTAACTACACTAAGGCTACGGTCAGACAGCAGGTCTTAATGCACACTTTGAATTTTTTGGTGAAATCCTATTTTTTGTGTGCTCATACATATTACATACTAGATGCGACTTCTATCAGTCTTGAGTATGAACTGAATGCCATCCTGAAGTGACCAGCATACGCAAAAGAGGCTGTAGAAGAGCTGTAGAAATCAAGATTTGAGATTTTTTTAAATGGATAAGGCTGGGGCGACAGCAACACTTCTCTATTGGGAAAAGCTCAACACCACTGCAAAGCAAAGGTATTTGGAGAAGATCAGAGACATGACGGATATAGACCTCTATGAGCTACTGGTGTTCACCGGCGTCCGAATGGTCCCTGCCCCTCTGGACCGACATGCAGTTACTTAACTATCTTATTTTTGACATAAGTTACAACACAGTGCGAGAATTCAAAAGCCTCAAGTTCCTTGACAGCTATGAACAGTTTTGCTGTGGTTGGTTCAAGGTTTGACGATCTACAAGCCTGATGACTGTGAAAACACTGTGGTGGGGTCAAAGGTCAGCCCGTGGACAGTTTAATGTCTATGTGTGTATGGGAATTGTGAATGCTTAAAACTAGTAGAAAACACAAAATAACACACCTCCAGGTGTCTACATTTGCTGTGTCAATCACGGGGGTAACTGGAAAGGTCAGATAAATGCGACCTGGCCGTTCAGACTGAAATTACACTGTAAAATATCGGATACGCATCAGATTTAAGACTAGGGGTGTGTGTTGGCAAAAATCTGGTGTTACGATACAAATCACAATACTAGTATCATGATACAATATATCACAATATATCATGATACCGTTAAAAAGGCAATTTTTAAAAATTTTTTTTGTTTCTGTTTTTTATTTCCTGGAAGAATTGAATTACACCACAAATATGCACAAACACTAAACACATTTTTATTGGATCAGAACAGGACCAAATGCTATATGACAAACTTTTCCTCTGTAAACACTTAAAACTAAAATTATGTTTTACAGACAGTACAGTTTGAGATCCTGCTCAAATGTTCATATTCTATTAGTTCATAACTTACATTGTAACATTATTTTTGTACAATCCCAACAAAGGAACCAACATCTGCCTCTCAGACACAAAAATAATGCTTTTAGGATGTTTCAAATAACCATTATTTTACAAGACAGCATTAAATTGTAGTAAATAAAATATAAACAAAAAAGAAAAACAAAAATGAACCTCCACCATATCTGCATTTGAATAAATAACTAAAACCTATGGATACATTACTTTTTAATATCAACTGAGTATCGTGAAATTAAATATCGTGATATACTGCAGAACTGATATTTTCTTACACTCCTATTTAAGACCATATATGAAAGTGGCCTGGGTCGGAGTTGAAAAAAGCCTGATTTGTGCTGTTCAAACTGTCATTAACAGATCAGATACAGGTCACATATGGGCAAAAAAAATCTGATTTGGGCCACATTTGCCTGCAGCCTAAACGTAGCCTAAATAACTTTAAAAAGGCACAATGAAATTCTGGAATGCTTTACTTTTAATTCATGAACTATCTTTCCGTTAATAGTTATTGTTCTTATTACATACATTCTGGGAGACATAAACACAAGATTTGGATTTTGGTGGAGTGATGGACACCGAAGTGATGTGCAACGTCCGTCTGCATCATTCCGACTGCCTGATCACGGTTGGCTGCACTCAAGCGTGGCATTTTCGCTACAGACATTTTCCCCGCTTTTACTCCAGGGTTTTTTTATAGGGAGGGTCACATGTGTACAAAGCCTGCAGATTTTTGGTGAACAATTTAGCCCATCCCAGTATTTCACTCCCCTACAGTTTGCACACTTGTGAGTACAACTTTCATACATTGGTCTATGGTTGAGAAAAAGCCCAATCAGTCAGGCAGAACAACAGTACATTATGTGTCTAAGAAGCTGTTTGGAGCATCTGAGTACATGTCATGACGATTCTAGCAAATTTTTAAATGTGCGTTTTTTCAAGTTGCTTAGTGTAGTATTTTCTCTGAAAGTCATTTGAGTTCAAGTCCAGCTGAGAAGCCTGATGTCACTTATCGGCTGCTACTGGAGTCAAGGTCTACAGATACTTAGAGCTTGTAAAATGAAAAAGGTGCAGATTCATCTATTTCTAGGCAGAGTCCAACTGTAAATCCATTCCTTGTATTCATTATCAACAGGTAGATGGGCTTAAAAAAAGAAAAAAGAATTATGGTAGGATATATTTGAGCAGATGCTGCTTGTTTCATCTGTTTTTGTTCGGCTAAATAAAGCCTATGGCCATCATGTAAAATACGTGTAATCTAAAGGGAAACCAAGATTGCAGCACATGACTATGAATTATTAATTGTGCTTCGTATACATTCTGTTTGATAAGAAGAGGGAGGGAGGCAGGACTGTGGATGGAAGGCAGCTAGAAACAGTTCAAAAGAATGTAGATGAGAGGCAGGAATGTCAATGAGGCAGAGTGAATATGAGCAGGTGAGGAGGAATGAATGACACCGGGAAGAAGAGAGCAGGGGAAATAAGAAAAGACAAAAGGTGGAAGACACAGAGGTGATGACAAAGACAAAAGACCAAGACCAAAGATGAGAGCAGCTGAAATTTAAATGCTAATTTTATGCTCCTGCAACAGGTTGATTTCAATGTCAAATTTAGGGAAATTGTGTTTACCAAATGTCCTTGAAACCAAGAATCCAATTAACAGGCGCTTACAAGGGATGTAAGTATGCATCATGGAAGAGATCTAAGGAAGAGGGCAAGAAAATACAGTGGCATTAGTTAGTTAGTTAGTAGTGGTACGAACATTTTTACTCTTGTTGGCTGGTCTACAGGTATGTTTGTGGAATAGAACGATCAAGCTAAATCTTTTAGCCACCTCTCAAATGTTGACAAATAGACACGACCATGAGGGATGTTTCCTGTGTTGGTCTATACATTTTTAAGAGCCCACAGGTCCCAAAACCCATACATTTCATGAATGTATAATGATGAAGACCAGAAAAAGAAAAGGCTTCTTGATAGGTAAGGGATTTAGGGAGTTAACCATGAACTGGTTTCATAAAAAATGGTCCAAATCCCATATGGGATGGCTGCCCTAAGACTTTAGTAAAAGCTAGGTAGAGAGGGAGGCCATTGTGGGCATTAATATGAGTGTGTGGACAATGTTAAATTATGTCTGTCTATAAGATAGATAGGTTTCTTTCTTTCGTTCAGCATTAACCCAGTGACCAGTTTTTGGGCTGCTGTTGTGTCTTTCCAGGGCCAGGACTGTTGTAGTTTGGAGGACGACAAAGTGAGACTGGTAGCTAATGCTGAAATGATTTGTAGACAAAATGACTGACTTCAAAATACTAACTATAGCTAAAATGCCGGTTTCTTTGTTAAGGGTAAAAGTAACATCAGTATCTGCTGAGAATTTAACAATCGGTCCAACCCTTTGTTCAAATGGCTCTAAATGTTCTGTTCATACAGTCATTTTAAACACCGTCATGGTAAAGAACATGAATAAATGACCATGTACGCATCTTCAATTATTAAAAAAAAAAAAACAACATGTCCAGAGTAAATGACCTCTGTAGCTGATTATTTTTGAATATACATGCTAGCCTAGACATTGTACAGAAAACAAAAATTCTACTGATTGTTATTCCAGTCACACATCCTCCTCCATGAATAAGTGCTTAGACAGCACATGAATTATGAAAAGGCATCAATATGCAACAATGTCTCCTCACTCATTTTTCTGACTGTCAGTGTTACAGTGTGTGTGTGTGTGTGTGTGTGTGTGTGTGTGTGTGTGTGTGTGTGTGTGTATTTCAGTGCTCCATGAGGGCTTGTATTCTTATAGGAATTTATGTCTGTCTGTGTTAACACATCCTCTGTGGTGCAGAGTCCAGTTAAACTGAAAATATAAAGCCTACAGGCACTTCAATCTGAAACACCAGTGTAGACCAGACCCATATGAGTAGAACAGATTTAGGCTGATAAATCACATTTTCATCATTACAGTGATAAGGACATCTGTGATAAACACATTGCAAATGACTGCAGAGAAAAATCATTTTACGTGCAAAGAGGGGCAATGAATCACAGCATTTAGTCGATCAGATGAAGCCCCTGAAAACCGTCAGATTCATTTAGTGGCGACTGTTACTGGACTGACTGTTGAAGGTTAGTTCATTGTCATACTGTCGTCACAGTATTCAATGTTATTATACAACGCAGATCAGCTCTTATTGTGCGGTTAGTATCACATTTTATTATGGTGATGAATGAGCTTTAATCCATACTCAAGACTAACATAACCCAGGTGAAGGCCCAGATCAAGAGGTGGCACAGGGACACATTTCATGTTCTATAAGCTCTGTATTGAAAACTAAATAATCTCCATGTTTAATACATGTATGATAAGGTCTCAGGAAGTACTTTCACATGACACAATTTAGAGATATAAAACTTTGGTGTAAAAATACTTAAATTACTGCTGCGTGACAAGGGAACCCAAAATGAACATTTTTTCCACTTTATGCAAATGTACAAAACATGCTGTTCTCATAAGATATTGATACTGAACAAAACAGGGCTTTAGCTCTGATGTTAAACTACAATTGTGATCAATATTGGATAAAAATGTTAAATGATAAGTATTTATGAACACACATATGTTGTGACACAGGGACAGATGGGAACTGTGATGTGGGGACAACAATGTGTACCTTTGTTCAGTAGTCAGAGTAAAAGACTGACTGGAACTACGACACTACAAATATGCCAATAAACTTTTATTTAACATACATATTATAACTCAAGTGACATATACAGCTAATAGTGCATATTTGACAAATAATTTGATTGTACATAACCTTTCTATATTCTTGTACTGTTGAATAATTAGTTCCTACAGATTCAGACTTAAAATATCACTTATGCAAGCAAGAAAAATATTATTTACATATTTTAGTTCTTTTTAGGTTTCATTTTATATTGATTATATCTTTATACCTTTTTTTCTACAAGTGACACTCAAGTTTTGTAAACAGTTCCATAAAATAGAGTTCTTGAGCCACAAAAATGAGTCTATTTGAGAAATGATAGGTGAACCCTTCATTTTTTACAATGTTCACTTTCACTTGATCTGGCCCATGAGTAGAACGGGTTTCAGCTCATAAATTACATTTTCATTGACAAACACGTTGCAAATGATTGCAGAGAAAAATCATTTGACGAGCAAACATGAGCAATGAATTCACAGCATTTAGTCGATCAGATACGAAGCCCCGGAAAACCGTCAGATTAATTTAGTGGTGACTGTTACTGGACTGACTGTTGAAGGTTAGTTCATTGTCATACAGTCATCACAGTATTCAATGTTATTATACAACGCAGACTGGGTCTTATTGTGCAGCTAGTATGATATTTTATTATGGCGATGATCTTTATTTCACACCCAAGTCTAATATAACCCAGGTGAAGTGTGTCCACAGGAGGCGGGTCCGGCCCCATCGTCCCTGAGAACAGCCTGAGTTCTGCCTGTGCGATACTTCTCTGAGCACTGTTGTGTCAGTGACGAGCCATCTGCCGGCAGGATGTTATGTGAGAGGAATGGGACGGGGTAATGGGCTGGAAAGAGCCTGGTTAGAAGTGTAAGTGAGGACATTATCACACTGGGAGCCTGATGTAACATCATCTGTCTGATCTAGTGAAAAGGAAAGATGGCCTGCATTCAGAGCAGGTGTCAGTAATAGAGGAATTCATGGAATATTCCCTTCCAAACAGAAGGCATTATGGGAAATAACTGTCCACCTGTAACTTTGTTACTGAAGGATTGTAATGAGCATATTCTCAGTGTCTTTATTTGGACCAGGATGTTTGCACAGCGCTGTAAGATCAAGAGTTGTGAAAGAGAAATTGGTGTTAAAAATTGGCATCTGACTGAGGACAAAGGGATGGACTGAACTGACACACCACTTCAAAAAAGGCTTCAGTCTTAACATGTAGTGGCTTGATGCATTTGGTACACAAAGCCAAAATTACATGTGAAAACATGATTGTTATTTTTTTTTACCCGTCTTGTTCAACAATTTGTTCTCCAATATAAGTGTACTGGTGCCACGAGTAGCTTGACAGTTTTAATCTAAGAGGGTTTTGAGCCTTAGATCAATTCCTCCTTTAGGTTGGATTTAAAGTGATTTTTAACAGGGCAGAAAAATACATGACCATTAAAAAAAAGAACATCTGTAAGGACTTCTTAAACGGACTGTATGATGTGAGGGCATCCTGCAAGAAGCTTTTATTGAAATGGAAAACCAAGCCAGGATCGATAAGAAGGTAGTGGCACAGGGAACGTAACACCCAGCAGGGATGCAGGGATGGGAGCCCTCCTACCAGCATGCCTCTGTTCCCCTGGTTGGGGAGGTGGAGGGGGGGGGGGGTCGTGAGCTGAGACAATTACAGCCCCCGTAAAATCCATGCAATCCATGCGTATGCCTTGTGCTATTCATTCTGGGTTTAAGGAGGTCATAGACATCCCACAGAGCATAAGAGGAAAGCATCCCCTCTATCCTGCAGGAATTCTACCGTCATCCAACAGAAACATGACTCAGTGAAAGATGCGATTTTCCAACAGAGAAGCTGACTATAGATGCATGATGTTCTCCTTCCTCCTACACACACTACTGCTTTACCATTTGTTGAATCAGTGCAGACATGATCCTGTTTTCTAAAGGGTCGAAAGAGATACTGGGAAATCAGGTACAGTGTTGAATGGAGAGGATTTGGTTCCGTTCAGTTCATATCTAGTTCTATGAAGTGAGGATGTCAGTGTGTGGTGCTGTCCTGCAGCGTTATGGTGGAAGTAGTGCCAGTATATGCGCAGTGCAAACAGATCCACATCAGTCCTCGAACCCACTGCGGTTTAGAGATTTCATGTAAGCTAACGTTAGACCAGGGGTGTCAAACATGTGGCCCGTGGGCCAAAACTGACCTGCTGGATGAGTCTGAGCAAAAACACTGAAGATATTAGTCAAGGGTGTTTAACGCATTTTAATTCAAGGCCACATTCAGCCCAAAGTGATCTCAAGTAAAATAGTAGCATAATGATAACTTCATATCTTTCTCTTTGTTTTAGTGCAAAAAGTTAACATGAAATTCTGAAAATATTTACATGAACAAATTATCCTTTAACAATAAAAATGTGAATGACTTGAACAAATATGAACAACCTGAAATGTCTGAAGAAAATTAACTGCAATTTTAACAATGTGGCTCCTGTTAGTAAATGTTTTGTGACTTTGTAGATCTGATCTGCAATGCACGTGTAAATGATAAGTTGAGACATAATATTGTTAAAATTGTATTTATTTTGCTTAACAAATTTCATTTTTTTCAGGTTATTCAGATCTTTTTTGTTCAGTTTGTAAATGCAGATATTTTCACGATTTAATGTTACATTTTTTGCACTAAAATAAAGAGAAAAATTGGGAGTTGTCATTATTTATAGGTTATTATTTCAAGGTCCGGCCCACTTGATGTTAATGTGGCCCTGAAAGAAAATGAGTTCGACATCCCTGAGTTAGACCAAAAACTGCATAACATACTAATAGTTTGCGTTTTGTTTTGGTTGTGTAGCTGTTCCATAGTGTGTCTGGGAGCCCTCAGGGAGTGCACATCTAGGTTACTCTGAAGCACATGTAAGCCAAAAGTGTCCCACTTGTCCTGATGTGGGTAGTGTGGTAGCATTCAGAGCAGGGGTGTCAAAATCTTTTTCTTCCAGGTTCCACATTCAGCCCAATTTGATCTCAAGTGGGGCGGACCAATAAAATAACATGATAGCCAATAAATAATGACAACTCCAAATTGTTTTACTGCAAAAAATAACAGAAAATTATGAAAATATTTACATTTGGGTGCTTCTATGAAACTGCTACCAAAAAGCAGGACAGAGGGGTTAAAAATTCAAACACGGCGTAGACTAATGTTATAAAGTAAGTTTGGAAGCGCTTCGAGTCTATTTTAAAAAATAAATATTTACCGGGATAAAATAAACTATTTTTCAGAAAAAACACATTTTTGTTTCATCCGCACAAACAAAAACGTAACAAAAAGGACATGAAAATGACGTGCTATTTTTCCAAATATTTTAGACACTCACAGGTAGGCTACATTTTGAGAATCAAAATAAATAAGCAAGGCAGAGTGTTTCACAAAAATAGCCGCTGTTGCAAAACCACTCTCAATTTATATATGTTTAAATGGGCAGGTTCCACACAATGCAAGTGGACACGATGGGTTACACACAAAACCTCAAATGAGACTAAATTCATGAAAAACCTGTAAGTCTGGATTAGAAAAACCACCAGGTTCATCAAATTTAAGAGTGTCTTTATTTATAGCAGTATATAAGACCATTTCAAGCCATGCTTTTTAAGATAAAATGCACTGGCACCTGGGTAGCTTTTACTGTCCTAATTTTGGTCCATTTTTGGCCCCAGTATGTTATTAAAAATTCATTAATTTTGGGATGGCTCATAGCAAGAGTATAATTTTTTTTGTGTTGATCTGAGATCAAGGGGTACATCCTGGGGGGAAATATATCTAAATGTATTTTTTGTTTTTGTGTCTAAAAAGCTGGCAAAGTGTCAGACACCAAAATAAACCTAGTTTCAAAGAAAGACCCATTTACAATCTCTAAACAAAAAAGATGTTGAAGAAATAACTATTTTTTCAGATTAATAAAAATAAGTACAACTTTATCAACATTATGCCTTGACTTGCCATTTATACATGTTGCCTACATCACGGATCAGATCTGCAAAGACACAAAACAGGCAGAATATTGTTAATATTCCAGTTGAATTTGTTCATGTTATTGATCTTTTTTTGTTAAAGGATAGTTTGTTAATGTAAATATTTTCAAAATTTAATGTTTCTTACACTAAATTAAGGAGGAACATTTGGTGCTATTACTTGTAGGCATAACATGATTTTTTTTCACGTTAAATTAAGATGAAAAATTGGAGTCAATATTTAAAGGTTATTTTCAAGTTTGACGTCCTTCACTGTTAATATGTTTAGTGTCATTTTTGCACTTTCCAAATTCCTCTCGTGGGCCGCATGTGTGACGACCATGATCCGGAGCGTGTGTGTCGGATGCTGGGCTTGTTTTGGAAGGGCGGGGAGCTTTCCACGCACACGCACACACACACAGACACACACTTTGAGCCCACTCGAAGCCCTCTTACCCCCCCTTTCCTCCTCCTCCTCCTCTGTCACTTGTTACCTTGCGTTTTCTGGTCTCGGCTGAACCGCTCCAAACGAAACACTGATAAATAACCCTCAGGTTCTGCTTCCAGTTGTCCACTTTGAAGCCGCTGACATGGGGGCAGCCTGCGGGACTCATGGTAGTCACAGCATCCGGATCTTTGCCTGTCCTCTGGGGTCGGTGAAACCTGTTCAAATCCCTCCACGCAGACCCAGTCAGAGCGGGCTGCTGCCTGGTTAGCTAGGTCCCCAGGTTCGTTATCCGCCGATGGCTTCGGTCTGGCTAACCGGACATGTCCTGGGCGCGGTGGACTCGCACGCGCTACCGAACATCAAGGCGCCTTTTTCCGTCTTCTCGTGTCAGACATGAAAAGTATCGTGTGCGTTAAATCCAGAGTAGCGCTGTACATGCAGCTAAATTACATGTTAGCGAGCTGGCTAAAGTTGGTTAGCATTGGAATTTCAACAGTAGCTTACACGGTGTGCATCTGTAAGACCCGCCTCGTTCAAGACGACGGGCGAATAAGGAGCGAGTGCTGCATTTGATTGACGTGTGCCAACTTACTAATACTGGCTGAAGTTCCGCCTCCGAGGAGACAGTGCTGCGCTGTGATTGGTCCGATTTCCCCGCAAACCACATCCGCCTGTCAAAGGACGCTCATTGGTTGAAGGATAAATCGGCTTCATCGCATCTATCAAAATGTTCGAATGTAATAAATAGGAATAACTGGTAATAACAAATCCACCTTACACGCACTTGCAACAACTGGATGACAGTTTTAACAAATGCAAACCCAGGATTATATTCTTAAACAATTTATTATAACAGATCCACAATCGCAAAGCTCAAGCTCCCAAATGACATGACAGTTTAGTTTTCATCTGCTAACTTCATCTTTTGCAATAACAAGCTGTCAAAAACGATTTTCTGTACAGTGCTCTAGCGACCTCTAGTGGATCCGACCTAAAAAATAAAAAAAGAAAAAAGGAAAAAAAACAAACAAAAAAACAAAAAACAGTGCACCAGATTGTGAACGACTCCTCCATTGTGCCGCGTCTGGTCAAGGGCATGTCCGTGTGTACAGATTTGCTATTGATGATATCTACATTCTAACCAAAAGGAGTGAGAGGGAAACGATCATTGCAGTTTTTACAAATGTAGAATATATCAGCTTTATTCCTCATCAGCCATAGATGTATTACCTCACATGTAATGCCCTCTATTTACGGCCATCATGCAGCAGAACCAAAACAAACAGTGAGATTATTCACACATATGTTTGGAACAAATAAGCCCAGTTTTTATTATTGTGGTTTCTGTTAATGTAGCAGTGGCGCTCCAACCTGAACATTGATAAATAAAACACTGACAAAATTGTAATCTTTTTTCCTTTTCTGTAAGGATTTTTTGTTATCCTTAAGACACTGTGAAGAAAGACTAACCAAATTTATCATCATTCCACACAATTAGATTTTCCTTGACCAATGTCCTTATGCAATAGAATGTTTGTTTGTTTTCCTCTTAAAAAAATCCAACTTATCCTGGGAAGAACGTGTTGATGGCTGCAGCGTTCTGTCCCCGTCCAAGGCCCCCTCAGGAATAACTTGATGTTTTGCTACCAACATCATCTTCCTGCGATCCCATACTCTACAAATAAAAAAAAAATATACAAAATAGAGGGTCACATAAGTGGTTAAATACAGGTTCCAACAGCTTGATTTGTAGTGTTAAACCAGTCTCAAATTTACTTATATCAAGTTTGAAAGCTTCACAAAAAAGTCTAAACAACCCTAAAATCCAAGATTTCAAAGGCCTCCGTTTCCCCAGTGATCAACGTGTAACGGCAAATTACACTGGTCTACAACTGTTTAGAAATGATCTGTCTCAGAGATTAAATGACAAAGGTGCTGGTTTGCTGATGTGTTCAAAGTATATGATAAAGTGTTCTTGCACGTATATAGTGGTTAACGTACATTTATACAGCAGATTTATAAATCTTTCGTTAGATAGAACCTGTAAAGTGAATGTATTGTAAAGTGCAGACAGTGTTATGGCGTAGATCTGGTAGCTCTGAGACAAATATTCCTTTTGAGTAAAACCCATTCTCTCATTAATTCTTGAGTTTCACATTTTGACCCAAGACTGTATCTTGGAAACTTCAGGCCAACCAGCATTTTTGACTTGATTTTTCTTTATCAGTGACTCACACATGGTACAATTGAACTACTTTTATTCTGGAAGCATTTTACTTATAGACCAGTGTTACCTTATATTTCAGTTAAATGTTTCACGTCAGTTCTTGGCATAAGTTCAAAGTCCACAGTATTTTCTGAATGTTTACAGCAGTTTCTCCCACAGTTCAGTGTTACATTTGCACATTTTTGCACACTGGATATTTTTCTACTACTTTTAAAATTGTGCCCTTTCATACAGTATATCTGCAATTTGCACATATTTACAACTGCACACTATTTTTTATTTTTCTAATATTTGTCTCTATCTTATTGTGTTATTTACATGTAAGTGCACTGTCACTGGCAGAGGCCACCTGCAATTTCATTGCACAACTTTTGTGATGACAATAACGACTATTCTATTCTATTTAGGACAGGGGTCGGCAACCCTGGTCCTAGAGAGCCGCTATCCTGCATGTTTTAGGTGTATCCCTCCTCCGACACACCTGATTCCAATGATCAGCTTGTCATCAAGCTTTGTAGGAGGCTGATAACGACCGTCAGGTGTGCTGGAAGAGGGATACATCTAAAACATGCAGGATAGCGGCTCTCTAGGACCAGGGTTGCAGACCCCTGATTTAGAAGAAAAGCTTCCTCCTCCATGACTGTACAGATCTGTAACATGTTAGACAGTTTGGCTTCCTTTAAATTTTGTTTTTTTCTAATATGCAGGATAGAGACATAAAAGGCATGGCAGACTGTAGAGCTGCTGTAAATAGACCAAGTCCGTCACAGAACCTCAAACTGTCAAACATTTTCATTGGGTTCATTTGTTTATTCACTGAGAGGAGCCATAATTAGTATATATTTGTACAAAAGATGTTAAAGATCATCACAGAGGTTGTACGGGCATTATGACACCAACTGTTTTCACAAAACAGGAGTTAGCTCAGGATAATAGAAATTAATGCAAATTGCTTGAATAACAGCTCACCTGCTGTGAATGTAACTGAACAACAGCTGCTATCAGAGACAATGAGGACAGAACCAGCTGTAATTCAGTACCCATGTAGAATTAGCAGCTGGTCTCTTAATATAAAGGAGACGTCAAATGACAGGGGGTTCATATTAGAGGTGGGTGATATATATCGCCTATGATAATACTGTAAATGTTGCTTTGACAATGTGCAGTTTTACATAATCAAGTATTCATACTGTCTCAAAAAGAAAAACTGATGAACGCGTGCCTCAGAAGCCAATCAGCGGACAGGATTCAGTCTCGTGGTAACTCGGTGGCAATCAAAACACAATATTGTGTCACATGGGGGGGAATATGCAGACACCTCCTATCTCAGTGGCCGATTTAATAGCAAGACGTGGGTCCACATCAGAAGCCTGGAAATGGTTCGGTTTTGACAAGACTGATGTCTGTCAGAATAATGTTATATGCAAGATATGTCAAAAAACAGTCACCGTGAACAGCAGTTCAACAACAAATCTGTTCCACCACGTGCAAACGGACCAGATAAAGAGTATGAGGAATATGTAAAACTTCACAACTCCACAAGCATGACTGTGGCTAAAGACATAGATGTATGAACTTTGAAGCACTTTAAAAATAGACAAGAGTGTGCCTATCCAGAGACGTCCTGGTAAACAAGCAGAGTTTTACAGCACTTTTTTGTTTAAGAAAAAAAAAAAGGAAATCCCATTTTTAAGGATATTGTCAGATTATTATTGGAAAATGTAAAAAAAAAAAAAAAAAAAAAAAGATTTTTTTTGCCCATATTGCCCACCCCTAGTTCATATCGTCTGTGGCTGCGGGTGCTTAAGTCACTGTTTCTGACCGTTTTTGTCTGTTCACGGTACAACACAACCACAGACTGTATGAGCTGAAACTGGGTCAGCAGCGTTTCCAAGTCTCCATCTTCAAGAGTTTAAAATACAGTATGGATGCCAACTTATATGCCCTGAGCCTATTAGTGTGGACCGAACCAAAATTGTCACTTTATTCTTGTTTACGTTTATGTCCCCAAGAAAACACATCCAACCACGTCGCAGGTTTGTCTATGTGTTGTCCTTGTTTTCATATATTGATAAAGTACCACCTCCTTCATCCACTTTTGATTTTGGTTTTTCATTCTGCAGTCGCTCATAATTCAACCACCTGCAGTTGATTTTTGTGCCTTAAGGACTGTAGGGCTCGTGGCAATTGATACTCTTAAGCATTTCCTTACCTTCTGCACAAATTGTGGGTTTACTGTGATTTCCTGATCCATAGACTTTAGCTTTTCATCCAGCTCTATACATTTCAACATCTGCAAGAGAGTGATAGGATATACAGTGGTTAAAAAGGTGATTCACTGTGAGAAATGCAAAATGGTATACGAAATATACTAACACTGGACACAGAGACTGGCTGCCTCACCTCTTGGTCAATTTTGTGGAGCATTGCCGGGTTGTTGTATTTTTCTGGGTTGTCATGGAAGCACACCATGCCGTCCTTTTGGTTAATGCTAGCGTAGATCTCACCATCTTCAATCTGCAGAGAAACAAATACAGGTATATTTGGTTAATTTTGAAACATAGATTCTTAATCCATAAAGACCCAGTCAGTCACCGGTGACCAAAACCATCTACTGATCTTTAGTAACTTTTGAACCATTACGCTCATCAATACATCTAAATAATTGGTGTAAAATACAGTTTGTCATCTTTTCATGGTCATCAGACATGACCCATTTGGACGTTCAGAGGCTCCATAGCAAGGTTATAATAGTTTTGGATTTGTCAATATGAAGAAAATGAAGGGGATTTCATCCATA
>JAPTYQ010000012.1:648428-667137 GCA_029814465.1 Ostorhinchus cyanosoma
ATAAAAAATGTTCTTCAAATGTTACCAAAGCTTTAACAAGACGATTGACAATAAAACTATTATATGAATATATTGATTGTGTTTTATATTTCAGCATTAATTCTCATTATTTTGTATTCAGTACATGATAACTTATTTGAATTTATGGGTTTTTTATTCAAGTACCTTCTGGGCTTCATTCAAGTACCCCACTTTGGGAACCCCTGTATTTATTCACCAGTAAAACTCATGGAGTAGGATCAATGACAGCAGATGGACACATTGGGTTTATGTTCAGTAATTGATATAATTGATGAAAAAGTCACTTTTTCTTCAGTTTTCAGTTTCGGATATAATTACCCTCAACTTTAATCTAAGCTTTTAAGAACATCTACATGAAGTGCAGATTAAAAATAGGAAAATACATGATTTTCACAAAAAAAAACCCAACACAAAATACAGGAGGATAATATTACAATAAATGGAGATAAATTACTTAAATCGTTCAATCTAGAGATTTTCTTGGTGGTTCTTCAAGCTTCAACTGGACTTGTTTCACTCTTTTGAAAACATTTCAACCCTCATCCAAGAGATTTCTTCAGTTCTAATAGCTGGTGGAGGAATTTGGAGTTATGGCTCCAAACTCTAGAAGAATTTGGAGAACTAGAAGACCCACCAAGAAGAATGATGACCTGGGCAAATGAGAACTTACAGACGTTAAATCTAGGAATAAATGTATTTGGGAACTGTCACAAAAGTAGCACTATGTCTTTCTGGGTTAATAGAACAGTTCAAATGCTCGTGCTGGTCCAACTCACCATGTGTAAGACGTATTTCTCTGCCTCTTGGGGACCAGACAGTTGCACTCGACTTGCCATGTCTTGCAAAGACAGCGTCAGGAAGGTCTGTAGAAGAAAAACACAGAAGGAACAAACATTTAGAAAAACTATCAACATCCCAGTCTTAGTTGGACCTCATCTCAACAACCTACAGTTGAATAGTGTGTATCATTGTGCTTTATATGGTACTAGCTGAGTAATGTACATCACTGCATGGTTGACTGGTTTATTGCTGACTGAAATTCCTGAGTATTCATTTAGTTGTTTAATAAACGTCGTTAGGCACTGGAATTGATATGCACAAAATGCCCTTTTGATTAAGGAACATAAGTATCTTATTGCCATTTGCAAAATTGTTATGCATTTTATTGCTAAGAAAATATAAAGTTCAGATTATGATTCTGTTCAGATGACCAGTGTTACTAGTGGTTACAGTAGTTGAGGACTAGTCGACTATTGAAATAGTCATTAGTTGCGTACCTACATCACTGTTCTCTGTACGTCGTTTCTAAGTGTCCGTCTCTGTATGTCTGCTGATTTTCCCATTGGTTGGCATTTTATTAATAAAACTCTCCTTGGCCTACTTCCTTTTAGTCTTTGTACATAGATATGTAAAAACCAAAAGCAGTATGCTCTGGGCTTTTAGAATATCCTACAAACGCTCTCCAAAATCAGGAATACAGACTGGAATTCAAACCGTCAAACACTGTTACTTTGGGAGAATCTAAGTCTAGTTTAAGGGATTAAGGAAAATAACACTACTGGTCAATACATTACCTCAAAATTGAAGTGGAATTATATTTAGTCTTGACCTTAATCATTTACAGTATACAAATTACACATTTACATATTATTTGTGCAATACAATATTTGAAATTTATTTATTCAGTGTTTACATATAAAAAAGAAAATCCTTGAATATGACTGCTATATTACCCATGTAATTAATGTAATAACTTTCCATCTGTTTGTTGCATTTATGTTGTTTCTAAAATAAATTATTGTTTTAATCATTATGTGTTTTCTTGATAATATTACAAATGAGACCCTCGTCTCAATATATTATACTATAATATTTATTTAAAGCCAAAGGCTTAATTATTAAACTCAGTCCAAACACTAGTTCTAATGTTTAGTGAAGTCACTAGAGAAGTGAGAATTTAGACTCATTATTTCTTCTGCTGAAATCTGGTTTATGTTCATGTGATATTGCAGGCGTGTAGACACATCCACCTTTGTTAGCCTCTGGATGTTCTTCTTGTAGAGGGAGGACAGGCACTGTTTGACCAGGCCTGTGTTGTTGTCTCGTGTGAAGGTCTCGCTGTGTTTGTTGACCAGACTGCGCAGCTCTGCTGGGTTGTTGGTGGTGTAAACTTGAGCTAACTCATGGTATGCGTTGCTCAGGGGCTGAGTAGGTATAATAAAAAAAAAAAAAAAAAAAAGACAAAAAACATCAAAGACATGAAGATGAGCTCATACATTTGCAGATATTTGTTAGCGCCGGTCAATTGTATGTGTTCTCTGCAAGCTATGTCAGCACTTAACTTTTATTTTATTAATGATGACTTATTGACTATAATTGACATTATGTTTAATCTAAGTTAAGGCAGCTGTAAATGTGTCATTTAAGGTCAAAGTCCCATGAGGACCTCTGTCTACAAAGCCTCTCAAAAATGGTAAGAGCAGGGGAAGCGCATGTCCATCAATGGAGCCAATGTAATATATCACTGTAAAGCACTAAAAACAACCTTGTGCATTAAAGCACATAAAGCAACTGCCAATGTCATGTCTATGATTCAGCCCTACTTTGATGTGGTAGAATTCCACATGATCTGACTCAACATGATGCAATTCACCATGATGGAGAAACAATATGATGCTGTGAAAAGTCAATTGACAATTTCATTTGATCTCATTCTCAGTCTGAAAGAATAAGATCATGGACACCGGTAGATAAATGACTTTGGTCTGTCGGTGTCTGGGTTCTTCCTCAGAGGTGATGAGTCTGATCATCAGTAGGAAAGCAGTGTGACTACTACTCCACATGGAGAGGATCTACACGAGGTGGTTAGATAGTTTAATTTCATTTTTGTATGTATTTGTTTCCCTAGTACTGCAAGTTAGTCTCACATTTTCCATTTCTCTTCTAAGAAACTTTGAGTTGACTTTTTTCAAAAACGTCTCTTAGATAAAAATCAACCCAGGCCCAGAGCTGGCCTTAAACCACTTTTCCTTTCCTGTTCTGTCTCCAGTTACACTTTTATACCAATCCCAGCCTCAGTAGCAGCCTAAAGCTTTGCTAACTCATGTGAGACCATGAAACTTAGTGAGAACAGTCTGCTGACAGCAGCTAAGACATCTGTCAAGCAGCAGATGAGCTGAGACGACAGATGCACAGGAGGAAAAGCTTCAAAAGGAGGGATCTGCTTAGAGATGGTACATGACAGGAATTGGGTGAGTAATAACTGTACATAAATACATCATTTTATGATCCAAAAACATAAGATCAAGATAACATCTTATATTCATCTCAAGTTCTGATACACACTTTTTCAGTCAGGGTATTTGTATCTTCAACTTCTGTGCATCTGTACGACTCACAGAACTGTAGTGTCTCAAAGTGGTGCTTTCATC
The DNA here is from genome assembly GCA_029814465.1 of Ostorhinchus cyanosoma. Classification (NCBI taxonomy): domain Eukaryota; kingdom Metazoa; phylum Chordata; class Actinopteri; order Kurtiformes; family Apogonidae; genus Ostorhinchus; species Ostorhinchus cyanosoma. Next base: position 651,881 of record JAPTYQ010000012.1, read on the forward strand.
CATCTGGAGTGAACAGCACTGCACACTGGTGTTATGTTACTTATTTAAATTAAGAGCTCCAAAAAGCTATAGCTTTCTTTTAGAGAATTCAACCTCTACGGATAAAGTTTTGACTTTAACAACAGCATAAAAAGCAGCTGAGGTTGCATGTTTCAGCATGTAAAATTCATTACAGCACAATCAGGTATGTCAGTTATTGAACATCATAGCTAATTTAATCAGTGGATTCTATTTTACTTAAAGGTGTGCAATTCAAACAGATGTATGAAAATGTGCTCTCCATCCTTACCTTGATGAACCTCCCTACTATTTGTGAGGTGTATTTGGGCAGTTGCTGCACTTTGCCGTGGAGAATGAGTGACACCAGGATGTATTTCTTATAGGCTTCCAACATGATGTGGCTCACTGCCATGGCTGGAGTGGTTATTGCCTGAGATGGGGGGAAAAAAACCCACACAAATATATATGATTATCAACATAAATACCAGAGAAAGCCAAAAAGACAATTACATACGTGTGACAAATGCTAACACACAACAGGGATGTGTGTCAAAGACAAATATTTCATAAATACCTGTTCATAAAAATACAGTGCTCTTTCAAAGTTTTTGAGGCCCGTGTAGATCATGCCACCATAATAGTAGTAACATAAAAAGTGCTTTGCGTCGTAGGCTCCATTCTCCTTACAGATGTCCATCATGTCCAGCTCCAAGAAGGGCAGGGCAGGCTTGAAGCACTTTGCTAACAAGCACAGCTGCAGAAAGACAGGTGTTTAGTGAGTAATACTGACAGGATTAGACTCAATACAAGACTGTATTTGAATGATTTCACTCAGTTCTTAAATAAATGGGTCAAACTGTAAACATTTTGGAGAACCAAATGTAAAATAATTAAGGACCAACTTATCTGTTGTATGAAGCACTGTATCATAGTTCATCATAAGTGGCATCAACAATTCAAAGTTTTCTGCTGGTCTTACAGCCTTGGCTTTGATCGCAGCATCACTCACCTGACACAGGTCTGCATGAACTGAGGTAAGTTGGTTTGTGTTCATCTGCATTTTGTCTATTGCCTGTTTTAGGACTACGACACCCCTCAATGGCTAGAGAGAGAAAGTAAATCAGAGTTACAAATGTTTATCTCATGAATGAAAAAATATTTTAGTGTAGGAGCTTAACACTCAGTACTGTACTGATGAATGAGAACTCAGTTTTGCCTTGTTCTAACAGGCAGTGATTAAAAGGAATATTAAATATTCCCTACAGGAGAAGTTACTTTAAAAGAAGTATCACACACACTGGTTGCACAGCCAAAGCACTGCATAACATCCTCAGAGCATCATACAGAATGTGTATGGCAGACTGACACGATAATAACAGCATTCACTAACAAGTACATCACAGAAACATAACTCAACACAAGCAAGAACTAAACTAAGTAACTAATTCAAGGTGAAAAAAAAGTGTTTATTTTGTCGTCAATACAGATCAGAGTTACTTCATGCAAATACATTTCTCAAATGTACACTGAAAAAAAACAGAACTCCAAGTATTTTTTTTTATCATTTTGGGAAATATTTCAATCAAACAATTAGCATTTTAGTCTTTCCTTAATATTCAAGCAGCAGAAACATGACTAATAGTTTGTGCACAATTCCTGAGTTCTGATAGGCTGAACACACCAGTGGTCAGCACCAGTATGAGTGTGTCCACCAGTGGCATCTCATAAAGCCGTACATCTCTGACACACAAAGAGTTCATCAGATTGTGGACAGTGGACGGTAGAATGTCGTCCCATTCCTCCTACAGCGCAACTTGGACCTGGTGCACACTGTCTGACCTGCTGATCCAGAACATCCCATAAGTGTTCATGACTTCTGATAAAAGTGCACATTTTGGGGTGGTCTTCAGTTGACCCTGGTGCAGGGGGGGGGCTGTGTATTGGTCACACTGACTGACAAACTCAGTGTTCTGCAACTCAGGGGTGGAATAACTCAATGGATGACGAATGTCACAGGGAGTGGTCCATGAGAACTGGATCACCAGAATAGACCAAAACAAATCATTGAGTACCCCTTATAAACACTATCTGTGCAGATTTGGTTATAGGTCAATTTAACTTGGCATTTCTGTTTGGTGCATGTCTGTTTTTGTTCAGTGTATACTGTGTTTCCAGCCTGTAAGTGGATTTTAACATGCAACTGCTAAGAGTTAAATGGCCTAAAGGGAGCAACTTGTCCTCTATGGAGACAACCACACCACTAAATCATTTAAGCAGTCTTTCATGTTGTAGACTAGGGTTAAACCAAATGCAAAACAAATCATGTTTTATACTTTTGGTCATTGCAGTTGCTATATGAATCATGGCTTTGGAGAGAATGGAAATTTTTGCATTTCATTTTCACTGAAAAAAATGTTCCTTGAAGTCAGGAGAAAATGATTTGTGGCACCACTGTGATTCATTTATAATGGAATGCAGCGACAAATTTTCCTTTTATCAAAAAATTGCAGCTTGTGCAATTTGGATATTGCACTTGGCTGTGTTTCTATATCAATGGTTCTTCAATTAACTGTTTAGTCCAACAGCAGACGGAGTTAAAAAGGGCCATTATTTGAAAAACTGATTAATATATTTCCAGTCAGTTTCTTGATATATATATATATATATATATATATATATATATAGCTTTCCAGTCATAGTAAGCACAGCACTGCAGACTGTTAGAAGGCCCATTGTGAGTCTTAAATGGAAAAACCTAAAGGTTTTATATTACAGAATCCTGAAACTGACTATGAAAAAACATTAAGAAGTTACACTTCACTGCTTTGCAGAACTTAGATGGATATACAGTATGCCATGAATATCAGGAATAGTACATCAAAAGTATAATGAGTTTTTTTTTATGATTTTTCATTCATTGAAAATATTTTTTTCTCTATATATGACTTTTAAGACATAACTCAGCACAAGGCTATGCATTAGAAGTAACTATTAATTCACTTAGCACTCTGAGACACTTTGAACATACATTGTCCTACAATATTTATAGGAACATTTCATTCTCTCCTGAATTAAAATCCACATCAGTCTTACCTGTTTCCGCTCTACAAGGGCATTTGTCAACTGGTGGCAAAGACCAGCAACTGAGGGGGAAAAAAAAACAAGGGAAACAAGTGATTAATTAGTTTTATTGTCTGACTGGCTGGTCTATTGGTTAGCTGCTTTGAGTTACCTCCTGCTTATATGGGCATAAAGGAAACATTAAGATATTATGTACAAGTACATTTATTTACCACAAAATCCTTTCGTAGTCGCACTCAAATAATACCACATTATTCCTCAAGCCTAAAATTTTCAGCATCTTGCATGTAAGGAAAGTAATACATCATCATTGCTAATCACATTCAAAAAATTTGAACAAACTAATCGCAAAGCAACAGTTAAACAACACCTGACTGGACACTTGTTATCACAGATACAAACATTTGGCGTATTTGGTGATTGGTATTTCCTGAAATTTTCTCTAGAGCTTGCATTTAAACCCTGGTCAACCATATCAGATAATACTGGCAAGTGTTGAATGTGTTGGGCATAATTAGCCAAGTGTGGAAATAATATAATGCTGCGTTTCCACTGGTACCGGCTTGACTCAACTCAACATTCCTGGAGAGCATTTCTATTACAGGATAGTACTGACTTTACAGTACCTGAACGTCATAGCGGGGTGGCATGTTACTTCTGTGTTGTATGCTCAGGGAATTGTTAATAAACTCGGTTGTTTTGCGTTGTCTCGTCTGAGTTTTTACGTCGGCCACCAAGGACTGAATCTCCTGGACCGACCATGGTGTAGTTTTGGGCTGTCATCATGTGGATTAATGTACTGCTATATTTACTGTCAACTTCTGCATTTGTATTTTGCAAACCGACGGGTCACAGAGACAACTGTTTGACTAATCAGATGTCTGCAGGATTTATAGATCATGTTTTAGTATCGCTTGGAACCTGGGTCGAGGTGATACTAAAAAATTAGTACCAGGTACCAGATTCCAGGTCCATTTTTGCAATGGAAATGCAAAAAGACGGAGCTGAGTCAAGCCAGTACTAGTGGAAACGTGGCATAAGTGGAGTTTAACCCAACTACCAGGAACACAGAGACTACATTTTTAACACAACAGGTAAGAGAACACTAATAATCTCAGGTTAACAGGCCATAACAGTGTTAGGTTACTAAAGTTGATCAATAAGGAAATTGTAATTTTTAAAGTGGAAAGCTGACAGGTGAGACAGTGAGTTAATGAGGACTTACAAGTGTCTGTTGCATATCTAATGTGCTCTCCATTGCAGGTACTGATGAAAAGCTGGACTTGGGAGAAGAGCGTCTCAAAGTCAGGGATGTTTGGCATGGAGAACTTCACAAATCTGGAAAAAATAAAAAAGGTTGGCATCGAAGATGAGACGGACAAGCTTAACCTTATAACAGTATGATCAGATGGATATTGTTCCATTAGTTTCTGAAAAATGTGTCCGTTATCTGGGCAGGGAGGAAAAGACGGCACTAGTGTTTTCCAAAAATCATACATACTTGTGGTGCTACGGTTAAGAGATGTATTCTGCAACTTTAAATCCAGTTCATTTTATACAAAACTGCTTTAATCTGTGGTTGTTCCACATGTGACAATTACTGTATTTACAAGACTCAATATTGCAAACTATGTAGATTTACTAAAAGAAATCGGAAAAGACAACTTATTTGCTCCAATGTTACATTGTTTTGTGCGTACATCACTTCCACTTGTACATACAACAGGTAGATTTAATGAATACATCTGCTTACATACAAGAGCTGTCAAAAAATAACTATGAGAAAAGGAAATGGTGCGGTCAGTAATATGCAAATTATACATTATTGGTAACAACACAATATGACCATCAATGTATGTTGAAATGATATGGGGTTTTCAGTGGAAAATTTGCCTACAAAATTATTATCATCGGTTATGCCGATCTTTAAAGAAACAAGAGTTTGATATTTGGAAGTACGTTTATATATCAATTTTGAAAAACAACCAAAAATCTCCCCTTTAAAAAAAGACATTCTCCATTTTCTTGCATATCCAATACCATAAAGAAGCAAATGTATACATATGAAAAGCATCAATTTTTGTTCCAGACTAAACTGTGAAACCAGTATACTGCTACAACCCTACCTTCACCACAGACAACAACAAATGAGTGCAGACACAATGTGCATTGGAATCGGGTGTTTAGAGAAATAAGGAGAACAGAGATGCTGACAGAGTGTTTGACTGAGATTTAACAGTGCACTGAGACCAGCAAGATTGGGGAAAATCAAAAATGAAGGAAGTTACTTACAGCACAGCCAGTACACCTAGGGAGTGCTCCTGGATGTCCAAGGCCCCCAGCACCGTGTCCAGGTGGGACAGATTTTTGGCCAACAGCTCTCCACTCTTGTTGATCAACTCACATAGCTGAGTCATCTGGCCTAAAAGTGAAGAAGAGAGGAAGTGTAAGGTAAATAATGTCACTCAATTTGGACATTCTTGATTTACCCTGAGATCTTTGGAGAACAAGTGAAATTTTATATGTTTCTGACAATCAAGTAAACGAACTAACAGTAATTAAATCGATCTTAAGCATTTTACATTAATCTTGAAAAGCTAAGTAAAAGTAGTTGCTTACAAAACAAGCACATACAGACAGATGAGACTGAATGGGTTACAAACTAGAAACGTCACAACAGTCCCAGTTATTACATTGATTAATTCTATAACGTTAAGTAACAAAATCCACAAAAGAAAAGAGCTTCACACTAGTTTAGAAGTATAATAAGCTATTTTCTTTACTTTTTAAGCAGTCGGTTTTGTGATTTAAAAATCATATTTTTCATATGCAACAATAAAAATAAACATTACTGTTCTTACAGGTAGAAATTAACTGACTATCAAAAATGTTTACAACAGTCGTGTGTGGGTGAAATTTAATGTAAATCGGCCGGTCAAGTGTCCTGTCAAGGCCTTGCAACACAGGAAAAGCAAGTGGGATTGACAGACGACTTTGAACCAATTATAATCCTTATTTCCGTCTATCAGCCAATCGAAAATGAGCTAGGCGGGACTACCGGTAGGCAGTCCCCAGAAATAATTTTCTAGATCAAAAACAAAAAGTAAGATTTTGACATTTTGTTTCAACAGCTTTCTAGTTCGAAGCTACCGTCGGCTTCCCTATGTGCTAATACACCATCTGGTGATACTTCACACAACTCTCGCTGTCAAATAAAGTCATTTTTCACGGTGTGTTTACATGATAAAGCAAAAAGAGGGCTCTGGCCAGTTTGGCTGCCTAGCTATCGGCAAGGCATTGGATAGCATAAGCTAGCTAAGTAGCTAATACTTCCCACCCGAATGAGTTTGCTAACCCTACCTTGAGCGGAGAGCTGCCGCACGTTGTTCACAAACTGCTCCAAGGCTGAAGCCATTATTTCCTGGGTCCAAAGTGGAGGTAATTTGCACTGTTTTTCATTCAAACGTCAGAAACAACTCCGTCCGGACTAAGACAGGGGGCCACCAGCCGCCACTGAGGTCGAATTATCGCGAGATCATAAGAACAGAACAGGCTGCAAGGAGAATTACGAACTGGAGGAACGATTGCTTCTTAAAGGGCCAGAAACACAAATTTGCTGTCTGCGGTCCAAATGTAATCACGCCTAAACGATTTCATTACGACATTTTTACTAAAAAGTTTTACTATGCGTCCTTATGCACTGAGACATAGAACTGGACAACCCCAAATCACTGAGCATTTAAGGAAAAAATAAAAGGAACTGACGTAGACTTTGCAGAGTTTCCCTCAAAGATGCTCTAAAAAAGTTAGAGGTCTTGTCTGATTTGTTTTAAACAGACCAAAGTGGAGTTGCACGTTACTTGAGTTCCTCTTTTTTTATGGTGTGATACAGGGTACTTGTTCATTATGTTACAAACAAAATTATGAAGTGTCTTCTTACATTCACAATTGTATAAACATTAACGTCAAACATTACGATGTAACTACATTATAATACATGGAGAATTGGGTAAAATTGACTCAGCCATGATTCCTTAAGGTGCTTATCCTGCTCAGCATTTAGTGGTGCCAGCCCAAGTTGTTTTGTTGTTTTAACTGTGTTATTGGTGTGCAAGAAATTTGGGCAAGCCTTAATGTTTCACTTGTTCCACTGTACTGTAAGACTGTTGCTATCTATTTGTTAATTTAGGCAACATTATCAAGTGATAATGTGTAGAACTTTAAATGTTATGTACATGTGTTATATATGGTACATCATTTTAATAAATACTATTTTTATTTGTTTGTCTCAAATTATTAATAGTCCTGCTTGTAAATACAATGTCTTATTTTTAAAATCATCTTTAGGGTAGTAATTCACACTTATAAAGGACATATTGATTGAAATCTTTGTGTATTATTGTGTAATTATTGCATTATTCTTTTGTATTATTGTGACAATTTGTGCTGTTTTTGTGGTTAGTTGCAAAACAAGTACTTAAAGACTGCATAATTAATCATCCTGAAGATGAAGGAGAAGAAGAAGAAAAGACTATATTTTTTTAAATTAAACCTTTATTGATAATTAACAAGTAGAAAAATGCAACGTTTAACATAAATAAGTATCACATATAAATTCAAATATTGGTACAAACAATAAGCAGGTAAGCATAATACAAAAAAGCGCAATACACTAAACAAAGGTTGTCAAGTACTGACAAAAAAATTAATGATCAAACCGTTCAAGGGAACTTTAACATTTGTGATTTTTTACTAAGGTCAATGTTTTCTAAAACATTTGAAATTCTTTAACGAAGATGTTGATGTTAGGGACGGATCTGGGGAACTTTTCCTTATGAATATGATATTTGATATCAGAATTATTAGATCAATTAAGAAAATGAAAGGTTTATTAGAGCATTCAAATTTAGTTGTCATTTCCCTCTGAGATACTGAGATATACTTTTGGAGTTCTTAAAAATCACTTTCTGCAGTCACTCCAAAACATGTTAGAGGAGGCACAGTCATAAAATAAGTGCACAGTTGTTTCTGGCTCATTTTTACAGAAGGTATAATTTACATCAATGTCAGTAAATCTTGAGAGGAAGGAATTGCAGGGGTAGAATTAATGTAAAGAAGAGGCTGTATTTTTCGTATGTTTCTGTGTATGGTTGTTAGACAGCAGTGAGATGTCTTACTGATTGACCTATCTTTGTACGGGACTGTAGTACAGTGTGTTCTTTCCTGCTGCCAGTTTACCCCTTTGGTTCTGCAGCTGCAGCACATCAGCACTTGAGATTTCACTTATAGCCACTGTCACACATGCTGCAGGCTTACAGCACTGAATGCGGACTGTTATATACCCAGGCCCATCATTTAAAGTGCTTCCAGTACACTGCGGCCAAAGGCATGTCACATTTGACCTGCCCGCCGTGCAACTAGCCAACATGCTACAGTTAGCGTCCTGCTAGCTAACATGCTACAGTTAGCATCCAGCTAGCTAACATGCTACAATTAGCATCCAGCCGTGTGTTCGGCTGCAGCTGACGAGCAGAACCGCACAGAATGAAAAAGTTTGGAGAGCAGTACAACAGAAACTGCTAGGAAACGAACAGTAACAACAAGTTCAGTGGAGAAAGTAGATAGGGTTGAATTGGTGCAGAGTTCAGAAAAGTTTTGGACTCCAATGCGGACTTTCTCCAGTGTTTGCTCAGCTGTTTGCAGAGGTTTAGCTGCAGTGCCGGTTGTTGTTGTTCCGTCAAAAGTCAACGATGCTGCTGCGGTTCGGTTCGACACGCCTACTCGGAAGAGGGAAAACTTTACTCCGTGATCCGTTTAAGAGGATTTGCGTGAACATGTCGTCCTCCTCTCCCTCGGGTAAGAGACTTCGGGTGCTGGTGGACATGGACGGGGTCCTGGCGGACTTCGAAGGGGGGTTCCTGAAGAAGTACCGAGCCCGGTACCCGGAGGAGCCGTTCATCAGCCTGGAGGACAGGAGGGGGTTCTGGGTGTCGGCCCAGTACGGCCAGCTGAGGACTGACCTGTGTGTGAGTGACATGTCCACTAAACAGAAGCCAACAGTCAGTGACAGCAGGAGTTTCCCTCTAGATCTGGACCCAAATCCTGTCCTTGAGCTGGTTCTGCAGATGGTCTGAGCCCTGGAACCGGACTGGACCCGAACTGTTCATCTGGAGCAGGGACTTAAACTCATTTTAGTTCAGGTTCCACATTCAGGCCAATGCGATCTCAAATGGACCAGTAAAATAAGTCCCGTTACAGTTTGAAGGTGTTTACATCTACAAAGTTTCCTTAAAAATATGAATCACATAAACGATCCGAAATGTCTTGGAAAAACAATTGCGATTTTGATAATATTATGCCTCACTTTATCATTGACACATATGCATTATAACTTTCAGATCACAGTGGATCTACATTTACATAAAACATTTAATAACAGGCAGAACATTGGTACAGTTACTGCTTTAAGACATTTCAGGTTGCTCATATTTGTTCAGGTTATTCAATTTTTTGCAGAAGGATGGTTTGTAAATATAAACATTTTCATGTAATTATACTTTTTTTACACTAAAACAAAGAGGAAAAAATTTGAGTTATTTGTAGGTTCTGATCGCATTTTACTGGCCTGACCCACTTCAGATCATATTCATCTGTATGTGGAACCGGAACTAAAAATATTTTTAACATCTTTGAATGTTAATGTTGAGCTTATAGTATTCTCTCCTCCTTCTGCCATGTTTTAATTAGAAAAGACATGCAAATTCTACCTTGTGTCACTTTATTGAACATATAGAGTGCAGCATTTTGTTTAGTGGTGAGGACAGGAAGTGAGGTCAGCTGAAGGAAGTGCATAACACTGACCTTCAACTTCATAGTTTACAAAATCTTAAATGCATCTACAATAAAAAAGCAAACCAAAAAAACCTTAAAGAAGTAAAATATGCAGAAATAATAATGCAAATGAGAACACAAATCTAACAGTTAATATCTTCAGTGTAGTTTTTGCATTTCACAAATTCGTCCCAGGGGCCGGACTGGACCCTTTGGGGGCCGGTTTTGGCCCCTGGGCCATATGATTGACACCTGTGATCTAGAGGATTGACTACTGGCCTCTGGAGGCTTTTCAGATAATACTCACCAAAATATACACATTAGGTATTTTAAACACGTAAGTAGGTAATAATTTTAAGACCAAATGCAATTGGTTTCATTTCAGTGTAGATTTACTGGATTTCTGTGTGGATAGTCAAGTGTGTGCACCTAATTACCAATGGATAGCCAGCGTTTAAAGCAACATTTTTTTCCCTACTCAACCCATATGAAAAGGTAAAGTTGTGACATATATGCATCTGTAAGTGTGTTTCCATAGCTTACATATTAACAGTAAACAGAAGCTTTCTGATAGTGGATTTCTATGGTCTTCTTGTTGTAGAGAATGTTTGAGCAGCATTCCATAAAGTAACATGAGTGCAGATGGTCATGGGTCTCTACGAGAGTAAAGGTCAAAGCAGCAGGAAAAAGACATGATCAACCCTTGAAACAGTCGTCGCTGTTTGAAATGATCAGAAGTTTAATACAGTAAATACCTCACTAAATGAATCTGCATCACTGAACACACAACTTCAAATAATTTAATAATCAATGAATACAAGTTAATATCAAGGTAATACGAGGTAAAAAAGACAAAGCAAGACAAGATGTATAAAAGACAAACATAAAAAAATCACCTAGATATTTTAGAATTCTATTATTGATATTAAGCTTCACATTTAAGGATTACTTACTTTGTTTCTAATGTTCCAGTGAAAAGCCTGAACTACAACCAATATTTAAGTCTATGTTCCAGTAGGAGCCACGTTCTGCAGGTAGAAATAGTTTCTAAAACTTAGATGAAAATATAACTCATTAATATAAAAGAGCAAGGATGAAATCAGTTCCTGTACATGTGGGTCATTGATGTAAAACCTTTTTCTTTCCAAATGCATTTTTTTTAGTAAATTTTTTTGAAATCCATAAAACGATGCAATGTATTCACTCGTTTCATGCAGTTCAGATGAAAATTAATTTTGAGACAGTAACTCGTGACTTGGTAGAACCGAACATGAGTTTGAGATGTGAAATGTGTCAAATGTGAATTGTTTGATTATATCCAACTAACTCTGTAAAACCCTGAGAGACAAGTGCATTGTGATAGAGGGCTCTACAAATAACGTTAAGTTGAATCGAATACATAAATGCATTATTTAACTATATTAATACCATGTATTTTAGGAAATGCATTCAAACTCACACCATGAGACCATTCATTAAACACAAAATGTATTTATTTATATAGATTTTAATATGACTTTATCTTTACACAGTATTTGTTATAGATGAACTATTGCTATAGGCCTGATTAAAGTCCTTGCTTTGACCCATGTATTAAAAATGTTTTCTCTTTAGGATAGATGGATGGATGTCACTTTCCATAATGTATACATACGAGTATAGATTTAGCTTCATATACATTTCCTTGATGCAGAGTCCATGTACAAAATACTTTTGCTTGTTGGAAGACTCCAGAGACATATTATCATATGGCACAGGCATCAAAAAAATGACCTGTGGGCCATAAACTAAAGCCAAAGGGTCCAATCTGGCCCGTGGGATAAATTAGCAAATGCAAAAAAATACACTGAAGATATTAATTATTTTATTTCAGGAGCCAAATTCAGCCTAATTCAGTCTCACGTCGCTCAGTAAAATACTATCATAATAACCTAGAAGTAATGACACCTCCAACTTTTTTCGCTTTTTTTTTGTGTAAAAATATTTTTTCATTATTTACATTTACAAACCGTCCTTTCACAAAAAATGTGAATAACTTGAACAAATATGAACAACATAAAATGTTTAGCCATATTCTGCTGTGAACCACTGTGACCTGTAAGTGGTCATGTACAAATAAATGATAAACTGAGACTAATTCCAGGTTCATGTTATTCACATTTTTTTTTCAGGAGTGTTTGTAGATGTGAACATTTTCATAATGGAATTGAACTTTTTTCACTCTAAAACATAGAAGTTTGATATAAAAAGTTTGGATTTGACATTATTTCTATATTATTGTGTTCTTATTCCTCAGATCATATTGCGCTGAATGTGGCCCCTGAACTTTAATGAGTTCGACAGCTCTGGGATATGGGATTTGTTGACCTTGAACTTTGGACATTTGTCCTTCAGATAGTGTGGACACGTGGATCCACCTGATCAGTGTTTGCAGTCGATAACAATGCGCTGTATCTGTGTGTGTGTGTGTGTGTGTGTGTGTGTGTGTGTTTGTCTGCAGGAGAAAGCCATGAGTATCTGGGAGTCCAAGGACTTCTTCATAGACCTGGAGCCTCTGCCAGGAGGAGTGGAGGCCGTCAAGGAGATGGCTCAGATGGAAAAGTAGGTCTGCACGTTCAACCTTTACCACGACATATTGGACTTCAGATGTAAGAATTAGTGAGAAATAAGATAAGATATGACATCATTTTTCCCACTGGGGGGAAATTTCACAGTTAACAACAGCAACAAACAACAAGCAAGTGAAGAGAAAAAGACGGATAGAAAAACCACAAAGGAGTGAAAAATGAAATATAAAGAGAAAAATAAGTTTGGGATTTATATAAATATAGAATTAAAATGAAACTATCACATCGACTTGTGGGAATCCACGGGTTCTAGCTGAGCTAAACTTTCTACACAGATTAATAAAAATAGAATGGGCCTCATTTTGTTTCGTATCGACATCGACGCGGACCACAGACTTCTGCACAGGACTGAACATGGAGGAGGTGAACGTTAACGGGGAGTGGAACCACAGTATGAACCAGGCCCAACCAGTTTGTGATCACAGAGAAGTACAATTAAAAAAAAATCTGCCTGGTATTAAATGTTTTGTGTGTTTGTAGATCCTCTGTGGTCTGTCAGTTATAATGCACGTGTATAAAGGATAAACGGAGGCAGAATATGGTTAAAATTCTACTTGTTCTTCTTAAGAAATTTCAGGTTCATGTTATTCACATTTTTAAGGAAACTTTGTGCATCTAAACATTTTCATGATGTAGTTTAACTTATTTCACTGTTATTATTTCACTGGTCAGATCCATTTGAAATCATATTGGACTGAATGTGGAACTGAACTAAGATGAGTTTGACACCTCTGAGTTCATCTATAACTACATGTCATAATAGACGCCAGAGTCCCGGAGAGAACCGACATAAACATATTTCCATAATGGCTTTTAATTTATTTTATAATGTGATAAGAATCATTTGTAAGATGTACCAAAAAGTAGCAATAAGCAGCAGACTCAGGAAACGGTCCGTGTGCGTCGCAGCCGTTCAACATAAAAAACACAAAACAACCTGCATTTTGTTTTTGTCATTTTAAAATCGCTAAATGAAAAAACAGAAAAGGACCGGTAGCCTGGGGTTCTTCTTAAAACTGAAAACTCAAAAAACAGGAAATGGCTCTTTCACTGACTTCATGTGCTGTGGAAAATGGAAAAAATTGGAATTGAAGTGAATGTTTTTCCGTTTCCATTTTACTGTCGGTTGGTCTTTCATACGACGACCCAGAAAATGTTGTTTTCCCGAGTTTTTCCATGAACCCATGAAACCGAAGACGACGTTTGTAGTTCAGATTTGTTTGGTTTAAGAAAATGTCTTTAGATTAATATTCAGATTTTATTTTACATCTTGTTCCTATGGCACCAATAAATAAAAAAATAATACTGCAAAAAATAAATAAATAGTAATAATATAAAGGAAAATTAAAAAGGTAAAGGAAAAACATTTTTCTCAATTCCAAATATTTTTTCTCCCACAGCACCTGAAGTCCGTTAAAGATCCATTTCCTCAGCGAAAAAATGAGAGTTTTGGCAAAATTGTAGTTTTTGCATTAGGTGAAAAAACGGCAACATCCTAAACCTCAAAATTTACACCAATGAAAAGGAGCAGGAAGAAGTATAAACTTATCTAAGTCACATCATTCTGGAGGTTTAAGTCCATTTTCTTCTAATGCAACTGTGCACCATAACAGAGATGATTCACCTGGAGATCCAGTGTTCTGTTAGAGTATTTAAGCAGATTATCACAGTATTTATTTAAAGTTTACAGAGACGTGAACAGTCCTGACACGTTGACAGTTGTGTGAATGTACACATTATGTTTTAGAAGAAAAATCCACTCAGCACAAAGAAAGAAAATACACAGGGTTTTTTTTTTGTTTTTTTTCCAGCTCAAGCGTAAGTATGTGAACACAAAGCCAGTGAGTCCAGTTTAAATTATTACTGGAACACTTAATAATTCTAAATGCTGTTATTCACCTAATCTTTACAATGAAACACTATCAGTGAGTCTGTTTATATCCACATCAGTACTCCCATCATTATCCGATTTCAAGAATTATCAGATTATTATGGATCGTGTAGAAAGTCTAATCTGATCTGTTTTATCAGATAACAGCAGTAATCTGATTAGAATGAATCAGATTAACACACCTGGATTTGTCCCCAGTACTCCCATGTTTACAGGTTAATCTGATTTATTATTTCTGTTACATCTGAACATGTGCAAAAACTATTAAAATCACAGAAAACAGAAGTGACGCAGTCAAACATGAGTTAAAGACAATAACAGGAAGTTTAATTCTATCATCACTGTACGTACGAACTCTGAAAGAAATCTGATAATAGACTGGAGCATCTAAACCGAGGTTTAAGATTATCGTATTATTAAGTCCATATTAGATCGGATTATTACAATTATCTGATTACTCCCAGATATCAGACTTTTATGCTCATGGAATCACTTTCGGTGATTTGATCATTTCTCACACCTTCTGATTGCAACGGCATTCACCATTTTTCTTTGGCATCAGTTTCAGTCCAGAGCTAAAATTACCATTAGAAAGTCACCATCTGCCTCAGGTTACATCACCAAGAGCAAAGAGCGTGACCGTTAGAGAAGCAGGTTGTGCCTCTACACACAGAACGCTCCTCATCTTTAATCTGTTCAAAAGGGACGGTGCTCTCCTTCTGTTCCACTGTCATGAATGTGCCGATCATAGATATACAGTGCATCCGGAAAGTATTCACAGCGTTTCACTTTTTCCACATTTTGTTATGTTACAGCCTTATTCCAAA
>JAPTYQ010000012.1:839409-852147 GCA_029814465.1 Ostorhinchus cyanosoma
ATGAGCAGGTGGGGGGGGGGGCAAATTTGTTTTCAGGGGGCCACAGATAGACAATGATAAGGTGAGGGGAGCTCACTTTGACTTTCACACAGTTGTATCTACAGGGCTGTAAAACCCACCACGTCCTCCACAAACTGCTCCATTGTGTTACTTTTAGAATTATATGTTTGGCATGGATGACGAAGCCTATGTTTAAAAACTTTAAAGGGGAATGATCAGTCTTATGGATCAGTTGCTTTTACTGGTCCCTGATCCAGCTAGAATGTTAATATCAGGGCTGACCTCAGTTCAACCTCAGTTCTTCCACCTGTTTTGATCCTAAAACACACAGTAAAGCAAAACCACTGAAGAAAACAAACACAAGCACATTTACCTGGAATCATGGCTCAGGGGTAAAAGGGTTAAACAGGACACAGTCTCTGGACACATTTTGTTGAATAAAGTTGAATGTATGTGAATACCTCTGGTGGGTTTAGGGGGACGTCCAGCTCTGTCTTCATGCTGTATCTCCAGGACTGTTTTCTTGGCTCCGCCTCCAGAGCGAAACAAAAAGGCCAGTGATTTATCATCAAAACAGGCCAGACTAGGAACTATGGTCAGCCAGTTGAGGAAACTGAGGTTTCCACTTAAAATCAGAACCACCTAATACAAAGGAAAGGAAAAAGAAAGCTGAAGTAAGTGAGTGCATTCCACTCGCTTTTAATCAGGCATGTTGGAAGTAACTGGGACAAAATGTTCATATGACTGATAGAGTGTGATGTTTAGGACAGCGTGTGTTACATTCCTGCACCTAAACTTGTATCTGAAAAAGTCAGATGTGCAAATAAGTTTAACAAATGTGTAGACAGTGATTGCTGCCGTACTTGGAGTAAATCATATACAATTTATTTGATGCCTGGTGCACACAGAGGTAGAACAGGACAAAAGTTACCGTGATAAACATTTTCATATCAGATGACACAGATAATTACAATTACAAATGTCTAATCAATATTTCTTTCCAGCTTAAGAAAAGTTGAAGAAATGGTTATTTGTGATTTGAACTTGTTCATCAAAAACAGAAAACACAAAAAATTAAGTAAAAGATGTAACAAGATGAGCAAAATTTTACACATTCAACAGCTTATGTAGAACTAAATAACCATTATATGGAGGCTTTCACCATATGAAATAAACACATTTCAAATTAATGTAATCTGAATTCTAATTATACAAGATAAAAGCATTAAAACATCCAGTGTAAGAATTACTTGACAATGTAAAGAACTAAATTCAAGTAAACACTTAAAGACAAGTGTATATCATAATGAATATAATCATCACAATATAAAAATACTGAGTGATAATTTTTGTTTTATTGCCCAGCTTTAGTTGCAACATTGCTGTGATTTGTCCAAAGTCAATCAAATGGGGACATCAGGTCTCCTCTCCACCTACTGGCATCAAGACGATCACTAAATTTACCAATTAAATCCACTGGATCTACATTCATATCTGTATAAAGATCTGTACGCTTTCTACATTAACCTGCTGTAAATACTGAATTTCCCACTGCAGATTTGGTATCAACTCGTTGTTTCTGTTCATTACAGTGATGACACATCAATGACTCACAGGAACATTTAGTCCAGTGGTTCTGAACTGGTCTGGCTTCAGGACCCACTATCACCCCTCAATGACCAGCCGTGACCCAAACAGTTAAACTTCTCAAATGTATTCATGAAAAGATGTGTTTTGAACCTGAGATAATACAGAATATGACAGTATGAAAACAGGGAAAACAAGTTCAATGATAAACCAAACTGAGCAGCAGGTGGTGATGATAAATATGGAATTATTCCCTTTAACACTAAATTAGATCCATTTGAACCAAAACTAAAAAGTGAACTCAGTTAAAATGTAAAAGTTCATTCAGTCATGTATCTATATTATAAAAGCCAAGTGGTCTCTGTGCGCGAGCGTACGTTCATGTGTCTCGTGAATCACACAAAATCCATAAAGAGCTGCAGTTTATCGTACTTATGTATTTTGGATCAAGAAAGAGACTAGTGAAAATGGCAAGTTGATAGGACCAGTATTTTGGGAGATATTAGTAACTGTGAAATACCGCAATATCTTGAGATTTTGAAATAAATCGAAATTTTTTTCATATGCGATATACTAAGAGACTATATCATTTATATATCAAGATAAATCATTTTGGGTTTAAATTGTACTCCTTGCACCGATCCCTCCAAACTCCTTGTCTACCTCTCACTCTGCTTTTTTGTACCTGCCTCTCTCCTTATCAGAGCACAACAAACCCCGCCCCCTTCCGGCATGCTATTGACAGTATAGATATACAGGACTGTATAAACGCAGAGTTTTCTGAAAACGATCACATCTGAACAGCCATGTACATTTTGTTATGTTGTAAAAGAATATTATTTTCCACATATTTGTGGAACAATTTCATTTAATTTATATCTATTTATTTTATGTTTTTTTCTGTACTTTCCATCAATAAAAAAGTGCCTATATGGCAGCTGGAACCTGTAAATTTTACCTAGAACTGTCTTTTTGGTATTAGTTTGAAGAAAAATATTATATTGAGATATATATTATGCATCGCCATTCTGCAAAAAAACCGACAGTAGCCTTACAATAATCACGTTGCTATGCCCAGAATGCTTTGGCAGTGACTGCTGGACACATGCAGTACAGCATGCATGAATACACAACAGAGAAAAAACTACCACATCTAGAACCCATGGATCCCCACGGGTCACAGTTCAAGTATCAAACACTGAGGTTTTTGTCCTCAATGAGCCTGTTTACATGCACACTAATACTCCAATCACTATCCGATTTCTGGGGTTATCAGATTGTTCATGTGATCATGCGAACAGCACAAATTAACATGCTTTACCAGATAATAGCAGTAATCTGATTATGAGAAATCAGATTAAGACACCTGGATTTCTCCCCAGTACTCCAATGTCTTCCTGCAGGTATACAGGTTAATCTGATTTATTTAGTTCTTTTACATCTGAACATGTGTAAACACAATTAAAAACTGTACGAAAACAGAAGTTGTGTAGTCCAACATAAGCAGAAGACAGTAACAGGAAGTTTGAGTCTATCATCACTATGTACATACTCTGAAAAAAATCTAATAATAGACTGGAGCGTCTGACCCAAGGTGTTCGATTATCGCATTTCTTAAGTGCATGTAAACGTGTCAGCTTTAATTATTACAATAATCAGATTACTCCTAGTTATCAGATTTTTATGGTCATATAAACCGGCTGAATGTAGGTAAAACCATATCTGATGGAGTCGCTGTCATACCAGAGTTTCTCCGTGATATGAATAGAAACTTTTGGTTCTTTTTTGATGCTGTGAAATGATCATTACAGCGCATTACCACCATCTACTGTTGGGGAGTGTTCAGCTCCATAACAAAATACAGCACAGGATTGGTTTATGAACATTAGTTTTTTCCCAGACAAAGGCCCACGACCCACTGAAAACAGGTTTGAGACCCAACAGTTGATAATCACTGATCTAGAGGACATTTGGAACATCTGCACAATCTGAACTTCCACATCTGACTTCAGCATGATGTGAGAGATGCAATAAAATAAATGAATATAACATGTTTGTAAGTAAAGAATAGTAACTTGGCTGATTAAAACTTAGCAGGTTTGAAGTTCTGTTTTGTACAATGACGATACAGTGACACCATAACTATCTTTACTAATCAGAAGTTTACAGTATTTTCATGTCACCTCATCTAACTCGGATGTGATGGAAAAGCACCTTTAATAATACTGGGGTCCTGTGTGTTGGTGATCTATGTTACCTGGAACAGGATCTGGATCGTTCCGTTGATCATGCACATCCGTCTTCCAAGGAAGGTAAAGAAGGGGGCGATGAGCTCTATGAAATGATTGGACAAGGTTTCAAAGCGATGGATCCACCACGGGGAGCGATGCAAGTAGTAGGACATTGGGTTTGGAACCGGCTGAGTCTGCAGAGATGAAGGGGAGGAGGACAGATGAAGCTAAAACCAGACGTTCGTTCTTGCCACAGACAGTGTTAGAGACAGGTTTTAATATCTGTATCCAAAATTAAAAGCCTCTGCTGCTTAAAATGTGAAGTTGATTTACTTTGGAATTAAATTACTGTTTCATACCAGGACTGAGAGTAATTTATGGTGCCACATCTTGGGAGGAAATATTTCCATGTCTAAATAAAGATGGAACTTTATTTAAATGAAGGCAACCCCACCTACATGGCAAAAAAACACACACACACTCAGAGGCTTCATACAGTGGTGCACAGTGTTTGTGTACACATCATTAAGTGTGTGTGTAAGTGTTAGGTGGGTGCATGCAAACTGTGTAATAGCTTAGCATGCAAACAGTGTCAGGTGAGGTGGTGAAAAATAAATATAGACCAGAAATAGGTGGGGGGAAATAAGAAAACAAGACTGCCGGCACAAAATCTGTACTCTCATTGTTGAAGGTTAACCTGTAGTTTACCAAAACGTTCATGGAAATCCAAAGGCAAAAAGCCCGCGGCCTCAGACAACCAAACAACCCCACCTGGACCGCAAACTGACGGAGCTGACAAAACACCAACTGTGCCGAAAAACACACCTACGTAGGCCCCAGAGCCAGGACGGGGGATCTGCACTTCCTTAGCAGGTTTGAAAGAACGTAATGTTATCCGAAGGGGGGCGGGGGCAGGGGGGTTAATAAGGCATCACCTGGCGCCAGTGGCTTCTGCTGAGTGTGGGAGCATGTAAATCTCCATCACTGCTACAGTCACTGACAGACGTCAGGCCATGGAAACTCATCTGTACGGACTCAACTTGATTTTTCACAAAATATATTTGCTGACATGTCGCATCAAATATGCATTTTGGTCTCACTGGATTTATTTGGAACCTGATAAATTTATTCATTCATCTTTTAATAATGACTGTGGTTGAATACAGAGGTTTGATGTTGTTGTTAACAGGTTCCACTATTTAGGCTGTAAATACTTTGTTACACAGTGTTTGATGAAGTTCACAGTCTGTAAACTTTACTTAGCATTAGCCCACTCATTACCCTTAGTACAGCTCATGGTCACACAGCTACACCCCTTTTGTCCAAATATGGTCACTTCTAGCCAGCCAACATGGCAAAAGCCGAAACGCAGACTATTGGCTTCAAAACAATTCAGAAACCAGTGAGCGCCGTCCCAGTCCAGTCCCAGTCCATCTGCTAATGACAGTGTTACCCATGCAGTTGGAATAATTTTGTTTTCAGACACATTCCTCTTTTTATTTCTATTTATACACTTCAGTCAGTCACCTTTGACCAGGTGCAATAATTACAGTCCCAGTTAAACTTTATCTACCAAGAATAAACCACAAAGTCACAATCATTTCATGAAAACAGTTAAAAAAATCTTTCATTCCAGGTTTTTGAGCAGTTTGAAAGTTACTGTATGATATTCGTATAGTGCTCTCCATGGCATTAGAATTACCCAGTTTTATATAAGAAGCTTATTATTTTCTAACAAAGATGAGCATAATAATTTCTATTAATTTCTAAATGCTATCTACTGAGTCCCACTATATATATATATATATATATATATATATATATATAGTCCTGTGTGTGTCATCCCTAGTCATTCCTTCCAAAGGAGCCAGTGTTTTCCTGTCTGTGTTAATTCAAGCCGACAGCCATCCCATCCTCCCTCTGCAGCTTCGTAACACAGATCAGAGTGGGTCAGAAGGAGTGTGAGCTCCGTAGAGGAAAAACAAACATGCCATTTGCACAACCTCTCAGTCTGTTTAAGAGGCTGATTTAGTGAAAGCCACCACAGCGGTTACTGTAATACTGTCCTGGTCAGACAGGCCTGAGCCTTCATTGCTGTGTTGTTGTCATTCTACTGAATCATTACAAGAGTTAATAATAACCTTCTTTTCTAGACGGATACTGTGGAATATCCTGACATTAAATTCACCTTAGAAATATATCAATTGTTTTGATGCTTCCATGTTTTCTGATACTTCATTGTAAATGTCAGAAGAACACATACAGTACATCAAACCAAACTGTAAGAGGTGAGGAGAAAGTGAAAGGTGGTCCAAATGTGTGGGACAGGACTAGTTCAAGGACACCCCCAGGACTCAGAATGACAGGACACCTATTGACACCTATATTGACAGAGTTAGACTGGGTTTTGTCCGGCTTTGTGATCTAAAAAAAACTCACCTAAACAAAACAATAATCAAAATTTGCAGTTCTTGTTCGTGGCTTCATTCAGGACTAAAGCAGTTCCTATCTGTCAGTCTATTGTAATTCAACTTCTCTGAGAGGAAACAGGACTCCCTTCATCTTCTCTGGACTTTTCAGGATATAGAACATCGAGCCTGTGATGGTTGGTCTGAGTCAGTCGCAGATGTTTTCAGACAGAAGGTTAAATAGGTGAAAGATAGAATTACAAATTCCATAAGATATGACTCCAGTGCTCTGCTCCATGACTAAACTAGATGGCAGATAAATGATGGAGGCTGTGGCTTTATGAGGCGAAGCTGCTGCTCATGTGGGCGTCTGATCGTTATGAACAGACGTAACAGCTTCAGTTCATCAGAAAATACATGAGGTTTGTCCCATTCCCAGTAAAGTGGACCAAATACCTCAGATCAGAGGACATTAATATTAATTTTTATACAAATGACAGTTGATACATATTTGAACTGGAGTCTACAGCAGAAGATTTTAAGCAAGAAGTGATATCATTATTAGATAAAATACAGATGATCTGTTTCTTCATATATCATTCATGATTATACAGTTTACAGTTAAAAACATATGGTAACATTTAGCATATATTTTACTAAAAATTTACTATTCATGCATGTTGTATGACTCATACAATACAAAGGACCAGGTTTCAAATCAACATGTGACCAGGTCCTATTTGTTATTTTTATCT
The DNA here is from genome assembly GCA_029814465.1 of Ostorhinchus cyanosoma. Classification (NCBI taxonomy): domain Eukaryota; kingdom Metazoa; phylum Chordata; class Actinopteri; order Kurtiformes; family Apogonidae; genus Ostorhinchus; species Ostorhinchus cyanosoma. Next base: position 846,391 of record JAPTYQ010000012.1, read on the forward strand.
CTGTGGGCCGTTCGGCCATGAGCTGCTGAGCAGGCGTCGTGTCCGGCTTTGCCGTCGTCTTCATAAGCATTTTCTTCAAACATTTTCTCAGACAAAACTACTGGTTGAATTCATTTAAAATTCAATATGTACGTATCTTCCTTGGGACAATGTCTACAAAGTTTGTTTAGCGATTTTTTTTATTTTTGACAAAAAAATGTTAATATTATAAATGTTCTTTTCCTTCTAAAGGTCCATATTTTGATGGTTTATAACATGTAAATGGTTACAGATATGAATATATTTCCTATTGATCACAGATGGAAGTCATATATGGACTTCGACTGCATTAGTTGAGTTCTCCTCCAGTGAAAGTATCACCTCCTTCTATTGAGAGACTGATCTGCATCCAGAACCTGACAACCTCACAAATTCAGCTGGGGATTGATTCAGATAGAACATGACGCTGACATACAGGGACATTGGAACTATTTTTTTTCTTCTGTGATCAACAGTTTTTGTGTCAAAACTGGCTGTGAAGAGCGACTTCAGAATTAGGTCAGTGGTTGTGGTTTCAAGCCCCGTCTCTGCCTCACTTTATCTACCGTTGATGTTTAATCTTCCAGTTCTTGCTGACTATGTCTCGTCTCATTCTCCACATTGATGAAACCCATATTTTACTCATAATTAAATTAGAAACAAGCATCAAAATGTTCCGAATCAACTTGGTTGTCAAACATCGCCACTTAAGCTTATAAGTTAAATCAATTTTCGGATGCCGAGCAGCTGACTGTGAATGAACACTAACTCAATCCAGAAGTATGACACTCCAAGGCATCCACCATCCAAAGCATCTGAAGACACACTGCACATACACAGATCTGGAGTACAAACCTCATAGTGATAGTCCATGCAGGTCAGGTCTCTCCAGCATTTGTCACCTCTGATTTTAATGAGACCCTGAAAAAGAAAGAAAAAACATATGTGTGCATTTTTGCAGAATATAAACATGCACACTTTCACTATTGTCCACAGTGATGTGTAAAATAAGTAACCACAAACTGCCTATTAGAAAATCTGATTACAAACCGGAGCTGCTTAAATTACAAATCTGGAAGAATGAGACTAATAGAAAGAAAAACTAAATTAAAAGTTAACCAGGTGGAAAGATGAATAGAACTCTTTTAGATGAAAACACCAAACACATTAATGATTACATGGCTAAAGGTGAAAAACCGGAAAAACAATGCATTGATATTCTAAAACAGGGGTGTCAAACTCATTCAGTTCAGGGGCCATGTTCCCCCTAACATGATCTCAAGGGGGCCAGACCACTAAAATAATAACACTGAAATAAGTCAAATTAGATTATGATAATGTTTACATCTGCAATGTTTCCTTAAAAATCTGAATTTGACGTCTTAAGAATATCAACAGCAATTTTACCAATATTCTGCCTCAATTTATCAGTTTATCATTTGCACATGTGCATTACAACTTAAATTACTATTAAAAATACACAAGAACACCACCAGGGGTGTTCTTAACCTTGTTTTTACCTTTACCCCCCCCACCCCCTAGCCCTCAAGGAGCCATTGCTCTTTGACCAGGCTGCATTTGTAAATAAGAGTCTGTTCTTAATTGCTTGCCTGGGTAAATAAATAAATAAAAAATACACAAAACATTTAATAATAGGCAGAATATTGGTAAAATTGCACATACTTTTCTTCAGACATTTCAGGTTGTTCATATTTTTTCAGGTTAATCACATTTTTTTGTAAAAGGATAGTTTGTTAATGTAAACATTTTCGTGTAATTTTACTTTTTTTTTTACACTAAAGCCAAGAGAAAATTTGTAGTAGTAATTATTTATAGGTTATTATAATAGTATTCTCTTGGTCTGTATGTGGAACCTGAATTAAAATGATTTTGACATTATGGATTGTTAATATCTCCATTGTAATTTTTGCATTTCACAAATTCATCCCACAGGTCGGACTGGACCCTTTGGTGGGCCAGATTTGGACCCCGGGCCACATGTTTGACACCTGTGATCTAAAGAGAAAAGACATGAAGACGTGAAGGACATCAGTGATACATGGATGGGGGAGTATCGAGTCCTGATGACGGAAATTCACAAGCAATGCAACAACTTTTCAGTCATCAGAATCTTCATGTTTATTTCATGAAAACGCTACCAAGTTATTTTTCAGCTGGAAATCTGGGTCTGCATTTGTCCAAGTCTAATGAAGTAGTAGTGAGCAGATACAAAAAAAACTAAAGTTGGGACATTTTCTCAAATACAATAAAACCTAAAATGTCTTATTTATTTAATCAGCTTGAACCTTTATTTAACTGCCTTTATTTAACAAAGAAAAGATTTTCATTTGTTTCCACGAACCAATTTAATTGTATCATTTTAGATTTTGATGAAACTGACAGTCTCTGGTGGCTGTCTTCTGATTGGTCGGTTCATGATGTCCATGTTCAATAGGAGACAGATGTGGATTGCAGACAGGACAGTCCAGCACCACGACGCTGATTATGAAACCACACTGTTGAGCTCGTGCAGAATGTGGCCTGGCATCCTTCTGCTGAAACAACCACAGACTTCAGGGAAAAGACAAGTTGATGGGAGCAAATGTCTCTGGAAAATGGCAAACTCTGACTTCACGCATGTGCAGGTCAGCCATGGGCACACTAATGCAGCCCCAGACCCTCACAGATGTTGCTTTCACTCCTTTCACTGATAAAACTCTGTTTTCATCTTTGACACATAGAACCTGACTGAATCCGTTTTACCCGAAATCAAGCTTAACTGTGTCTTTGACCACAGCAGAGTCCACCTGAGATGAGCTCAGCGACAGAATACTGGAGCAGTTCTGCACAAAAACAACACTGGGTTTCTTCCTGGTCCCATGTATTGATGCAGTAGCGACAACAATCTTCAAAAGACTAATAAGTATCTCAGGAAGTCTGACACAAGTTGAAGTGTTGAACCTTGAACTTTCCTTGAAACAGGATTTGGACACTTTTTCAAGGTCAAGCACTTTTAAGGGTCCTTTTCCAGTTTTTGTAGCACAGCACTTTAACACTGGGATAAAACACATATCTACAGGAATACATATACTTGTGAGTTTTTTTTTGTACTTTTTTATGTTAAAATGTTTAAATTATGTTTCATAATAGCAAAAGGTTTAGAAATGAAAGAAGACAAAGTTTTATCCCAAAAAAAGGGAAGCCACTTGGCATTCTTCGGGCACACTCGCACCGAGACAAAGATAAAGATAAAAATGTACCTGGAGTCGAACTGAGAACACCTGACAATTTTCTTTTTTGACATTTAAAGTTTTATTTTTTAAACTCTATCACCTCTCTGTAAGTAGCTTTGGCTTGCCATGTAACCTGGCAGAGATAATATTAAAAATAAATGAATAAATCACACCACAGAGTTATAATTGCAAGCACTTTCAAGCACTTAAACTAAAATACAAGCACTTTTCAGACCTGGAAAACATAACACTGAAATTCAAGCATTTTCAAGGATTTCAAGCACCCGTATGAACCCTGTTGAAAAGACTCCTGTTATGTTCAGTCAAGGTCCTCATGTGGTCAACCAACCTGGGGATTGTGGAATCGGACAGAACAGTTTTACGTATTCAATCAGCTGTTCAGTCTTATTTTTTCTCTGTATCAACTTCAACATTGAAAATCCCTTCTTTCTACTTTTGTCAGAAAAATAAATGTTGAAACAAACTGACGAATCATAAGTTTTAAGGGTTTTTTTTGTTTGTTTATTGCATTTATTGGACAAAGTTGCAACTTTTTTGGAAATGTGTTTTAAAATGTATGTTTTTCCTCTGTTGCTTAAAAAAGTTGTAGTTTTAACACATGCAATGAAAGTCAGCCAATATATATCAATTAACTCTCAACAAAAAAAAATATGGACACCACAATTAATGTTTCAGTTTAAAGCATAAAAAGGCAGTACTCGATATTAGCTCCTAACAGAAGCATGTGTGCTCACCATAGAAACAGCGCCCAAACAGACGTCTGCAGGCAAAACAGGTAACGCTACGGACATATATGGACTCCTGTCTATTTAACTTTACAAAGTTAATGTTAAGATCAAATCTAAAAGACCAAATCTGATTTGCTTGCAGTCTGAACACACAGTTAGTTGTGCTGACCTTGACAGCTCTCTGCAGCTCAGACATGCAGCTCTATGCTTCACTAACACCACAATCCTCCTCCTCATTTTTTTTTTTTTTAGCTTTCCTGGATTTAAATGTGCTTTGACAAACTAACGCTTAACCCTTTGCTTGACTAACTGATATCAAAAAAGCAGATTAATTGAATTTAACTCAGAAAGTTCAACTCTAACCACAAAATAGAGAATCCATTTGCTAACACAGACTCCTCTGCCTATTTTCCACCAAATGAACTAAGTAAATATGGTGTTTTCCAGGACACGAGACTGTCAATATTGACACGTCAGTCCGTCATGTGGCTGGCATGGAATGTGGAATAAATCAGCTGCTAACCTCACTAACCAGATTTAGAAAAAGCAGGACATTTCATTCTGATTACAAGCTTGGCTGTCGGCTGCAATTGCTGGCCATTGAGAAGATGTGCCCAACGCTGTTGTTGACGATCCAATTCAGTCATGAGCTCCTGGAAATTATTACCTACAGTTGAGCCTAATCTTCAGATATCAGACACCAACGAAACAGTCTACCTTCTGTTTGGACCCATAAGGAACAGATAGTGACAAATGAGCCAGGTTTGTAGGACAAAGGCCAGGTGCAGTGGGACTTCCATAGAGAAAGTAGACATTTTTCAGGATCCATCATAATGTAAAGTTATGTTTCTATAGTAATTTTCCAAAAACAGAAGAGGAGGGATGATGGAGAGTATTCAGTTGAATGCAATTCAACAAATCACTAGATATCACTAACTATCACACACTGAATCTTAACAATGAGCCAAACAATCTAATCAAACCTCTCATATAAGACTGGCATGATCATTAAATTTTTGTTGCAATTTGTGAATTAATTGTCATTTTCTTTTCAGTTTGTTCCAGAATTATAAGCCTAGATTGAATACAAGAAAAAAAAGCTAATTACTGTCACTTAATAAGGAATTTGACACTAAAAATTAAATTTTTGTTTGTATTTTACACTAAATCCATGATCCATCCATGAAGATCCAATGTGTAAGATTTAGTGGGATTTAAAGTATCATTGGGGCTGAAGATGAGGACAATAAAGCATCTTTGCTCTTCACGGAAAACCAAACTTCAGAACAAAGAAGACATATGAACATGCCAGAGGTTGGGCAGACAGCTTAAAACATGCCTGAAAGCTGGTTTAACCCCCTGGAAAACACAAAGCCCTTAGAGGTCAGTGCTAGAGAAGATGCACAGGCATCATGGCAACGAAACAAAGCCAACAAAGAGGTGTCTTAAAGTTGCTATACAGTTGGCAGCTGCTGATACTGGCTACAACTGGGTCTAAAACACCCTGGATCCAAGAGACTTTTACATTTAAAATACTCTCTAAAAAATACTGAGCTAATAATTAGTTTCCAGGACTCATTCTGGCCTCATTCATTTTATATGGAGCCTGTAGTGAGTGATCTAGATTAGATTAGATTAGATTAGATTAGATTAGACTTTATTTATCCCACAGAGGGGAAATTCACAATCAGCAGCAGTTCACACACACACACACACACACACACACACACACACACACACACACACACACACACACA
>JAPTYQ010000012.1:993952-1014582 GCA_029814465.1 Ostorhinchus cyanosoma
AAAATAAAAACCATCGGTCAATGTCTCATTGACCTAGCAGCGCAGGAAACACGTTCTCTGCTGAAGCTCTGACACATATGACCAACGTGGTTTCAACACGAGTGAGAATGACAGCAAAAAAGAAGAAAGTGGACATAAGGAGCTACTTTTCAAAGAAAGCTGTAAGTCACACTATCGCAAATGAAATTAGTCTTAACGTTAATGTTATAACGTTAATGACAATCCTTTGGAACACAGCACATTAGCAGGACAAAAGTTATCTATGATGGCACAACTAACTGCCAGTTAAGAATATTATCATTCCAGTGGCTGTTAAATTGACATATCTAACAATAGAAGTTTTGTATCTTCTCTTTCTAATGGTAACGGTACTAAGTTGATGAGACATTGATTAGTGATTAGGTCCCCACCAATGCCAAGACCAAACCTACGCCCTTGCTGAAATGTATTATGTTTGCTGATGATACTAATTTATTTTGTACTGAAAAAGATATAGTTGAGTTATTACAAGAAATAGAAGCAGAATTGGTATTTAAAAAGAAATGGTTTGATTATAATAAATTATCTTTAAACAAAAATAAAACAAAGTTTATGATTTTTTTGTGTAATAGAAATGTAAAAATGCAAAACTATACTTAAATTGTGTCGAAATAATAAGAGTTTATTAAGCAAAATTTTTAGGCATCATCATAGATAGTAAACTGTGTTGGAAACCCCATATTGAGTATATTAAAAGTAAAGTGTCCAAATCTATAGGCATACTGCATAAAACAAGGGACTTATTAAACAAAAACAGCTTATACATGGTATATTGCTCTTTGGCTATGCCCTACTTAATATATTGTGCAGAAATATGGGGAAATGCAGGAAAAACTAGTATAGATACATTAGTAAAATTACAAAAAAAAACTATTAGAATAATTAATAAAGTAGGATATTTTGAAACCACTAATAACTTACTTATTCAATTTAATAGATTAAAATTGCCAGATATTTTGTATATTAAAATATTAGAGATGATTTATAAAGTAAAAAATAACATTGTTCCAAATACCATTCAAGAGTTCTTTAAATTAAGAGAGAGTTATTGTAATTTAAGAGGGTTTTATATTTTTGAATGTATGAAGGTGAGGACAAATGTGAAAATAGATGTATTTTGGTTGTGGGGGTGAAATAACGGAATGGACTTGATGAATTTAAGTTGTTCACATCTCTGAAAAAATTTAAAAAGATGTCTTAAGTATAAGATCATTCAGGAATATCAAGTGCAGACGGTAGATGTGTTTTGTTTTTATTGATCCTTTTGTTATGAGAATGCTGCACAAATGTATGTATGATGACATACCAATTTAATATAATATTAGCAGTGTTTCAGGTGAGAAGGATAGGCAAAAAATAAGCTTCTGCTTCTGGCCTATATCTTTTGTGTGTGTGTGTGTGTGTGTGTGTGTGTGTGTGTGTGTGTGTGTGTGTGTGTGTGTGTGTTGTGGTTGCTGTACTTTGAGCAGTGATAATTGTTAAAACCTAAAATAAACCATTCATTCATTCATTCATTCATTCATTCAAGTCTTTTAGAAACACCCCTCAGCCAGTAGTTCTCTGAAGTTAGAAGAGAGATTCTTAATAAGACTTTGGATTTTAGAGGCCAAAGTAAGCATGAAACTGACGTCTTCATTTGGCAAATTATAGGTAAGTTAGATGCACTAATTTCAAGAAGAAATATCAGACTACTTCAGTTAATACTGCAATGGTGAGCTGAGCAGATCCAGGAACTTGCTTTGTCAAACTATGCCCAAGACCATGACAGGCTCTTTATGCATTTCCATTAAAAAAAACTAAATAACTAACTAAATATTTGTTCATCATAAGCAGCAGAAGAACTAAGTGAACTATGACCTCATAAATTTCTGAATCTATCTCAGGTTGGTGCTAGCTCGCTAATGAAGCTGTGCTTCAGCTAACTGTGTCCGCATTAGTAGGCATGCTACTGAGCAAGGAAAAAGGATATAGACTTGAAAATTTACAACAGCTTTTCTTGTTAACTAAGCATTTACACACTATTTTATTCCACACTATTATTTCACTGGGAAATAAACGTACCTTCTCGCCATGAAAGACACAGGGCCTTTATCGGCAGGAAACATACATCCAAACAAACGTATATCAGATTAATACTGCCACCTAATGCGCTGGTGTGTCTTGACTGGCTCTGCATCATTCTTGACTTGACTTGCTGTGCAGGATAACCAATCAGATGTTTGTGTCTGTTGACGAGCTGCTGTAACAGATGATTGTGGCGTTCTTGGGCAGAGGCCATGAAATAATAAATGTGCTTTACAAATAAAGAGGGATTGGAAATAACAAATTAAATCGTGAAATAATAATTAATTAATAATTGCACTTTTAATTAATTCATGACATATTTAAGTAATTATTGTTAGATGTATTTATTTATTTAATTAATTAATGTATTTCCAATTTTAATAAATTAATGACACATTTAAGGCCTTTTTAAATGATGTATTAATTTATTTAATTTTGGCACCAGCAGATGCCATGGCAGCCCAAATCATTACTGACTGGAAAGTCCAAAGTCCTCTTTTCAGATGAAAATAAGTTTTGCATGTCATTTGAAAATCAAGATCCCAGAGCCTGGAGAAAGAGTGGGGAGGCACAGAATCCATGTTGCACAAGGTCCAGTGTGAAGTTTCCACAGTCACTGATGATGTGGGCTGCCATGGCACCTGCTGATGTTGGTCCACTGTGTTTTCTGAAGTCCACAGTCAACACAACCATCTACCAGGAAATTTTAGAGTACTCCATGCTTCCTTCTGCTGACAAGGTTTATGGAGATGCTGATTTCAATTTCCAGCAGGACTTGGCATCTGTCCACACTGTCAAAGGTATCAATGATGGTGTTTCTGTGCATGATTGCACAGCAAACTCACCTGACCTGAACCCCATAGAAAATCTAAGGGGTATTGTCAAGAGGAAGATGAGAGACATCAGACCCAACATGCAGATGACCTGAAGGCTGCTATCAAAGCAACCTGGGCTTCCATTCCACCTGAGCAGCGCCACAGGCTGATCACCTCCATGCCACACTGTATTGAAGCAGTAATTCATGCAAAAGGAGGCCCAAACAAGTATTGAGTGCATAGCAACGAACATACTTTTCAGTAGCCTGACATTTCTGTCTAACATATCCTTTTTTTTTTTTAATTTTTTTTTATTGATCTTATGTAATGTTCACATTTTCTGAGACACAGATTTTGGGTTTTCATTATCTGTAAGCCATAATTACATATATAGAAATAAATGCTTAAATATTTCACTCTATGTCTAATGATTCTATATAATATGTGGGTCTCACTTTCTGCAATGGTGACAAAAAAAAAAGTACTTTTTTAAATGATATTCTAATTTTTTGAGATGTACCTATGTAGTGATGAACAACCAATCACCCTCACATTAACATCTATGGGCAATTTTATGTTGACCAATTAACCTATCAGAACATGTCTTTGGATGGTGGGAGGAAGCTGGAGTACCCGGAGGGAACCCATGTTAACACATGCAAACTCCATACAGAAAGGTCCCTGGTTGGAACTGAAACCAGGACCCATCATGTCTCATAATTAATGAAAAAAAAGAATAAAGTAGAACATAAATATAAAAAGATAAAGAACAATAGCTAAACATTAAACATTTTTATCAACATGCAACCACAAAAGCACCATAAAACTTTGGATTGTTATCTAAAGCTGTGATTCCCTGGACAAATGAACCCCTCCAATTTATCCATGAATAATAAGAAAAACATAACTCGATCTCCACAAATTTGCTACAGTGAGAGCTACAGGAGGGTGAGTGAATCATCCATGGGACTTCAAATAAGTAATCACAGCAAAGTTGCTGTTGACATAACATAGTCACTGGGGATCACATTTGCACTTTTGGATTTTTAATATTTAAAGCTTTTCTCTTGCCAGAATGATTTGTATTTGAACTGTAAATTTCAGCAGGTCACTTATGGCTGCTGTGCAATTTTAAAGGGATTTCTATGTCTGGGTGAGATTTTCAGAGGGGATAAGGTCAAACAAGTGACAATGTAATGAAAGACTGTCCTGGCCAGATAACCAATGAAGAAATGTATTTCAACAAAAAGTCCCCTTTGCTGTCATACATACATCAGACATCAAAGCCTTTTTCTATGATCTAGTAATGGGGAAAAAATCAAAGATGAACCAGATCACTTGTAAATAAAATGGATGACAAGAGGGAAAAAGGGGAACACAAAATGGCACAGTATGTTGAGAAATAGAAAAAGGAATGAAAGACACCGCTTGATGTGGAACTTTAAAACCGTGCAAGTGTCACATGGACATATTGAAGGAGTGTACATTGACCCAAAATACAAAATAGCAGCTGCCATAAGGTTAAAAAAAAACTAAAAATATGATGTTAACGAAGATTGAAAACCCTCACTCTCACTACAGTTCCCTGTTTGGGATCACTTCAGTGAAAGACAACGGGGGAAAGAGACATTGATAAGGCGAATGTTGTTTGCTGCCTATGTACGGTAGTTCTCTACACTAGCTCTCTCTGTCTCACTCACACACACACCCCTCACAGACAAATACACAAAGTGGCCTAAACAGTTTGTTAGGTGTCCTAAAATAAATAATTTGGTAAATTTTATTGTTAATGTTGCTCTTAAGTTTGTTAAAAGAGAATACGAGTTTGCCCTCTTGTTAATGTTGCACATCATGAGTAATTCTTTCATTGTTATTTTTATGCAGAATGTGAAATGAAAGAACTGTGATTAGATTTTTGTTGTTTGTTTTAACGTACCTTTCAGGGAAAAGTACAATACTAATATTTAAAATACGTTTAGTAATATTTTATTTATTTTATTTTCAATTTGATTTATAGCAGCAGAATTATATTATTCCTGTTTCTCTACATTCTATTGTCTCTGAAATGTGGGGGGAAAATGTAAAAAAATTCATAATAAATACATTAAAGACATTTTGAGGGGTTTTCTTTCTTCCCATACCAAACCGAGAAAAACAAACCATGGTTTTCCAAACCAAAAATGTACCGAACTAAAAATTTTGTGTACCGTTACAGGCCTAATGATTATAGAAACGAATTGCAATGGCAAAATGCGTTTGTGATGAAGGGTATCTAAATATGGCACTAAATGCAGTGATGGTTGCGAAGAGAGCAACTGACAACCAGAGAAAGACCTGGTGACAGCCTGGAAAGACAGCTGACAGTTGGCCCCTGTGGCAGGAGGAATCCGGCACCATGCAGTGTACAGGCTCTGCCCATCTATGGCTACTAAAACAATAACAAAGAAGATACCTCCAGAGTCAGCGAGAGCGGGGGTGGAAGATGACTTATTGGTGGACCACACGGAATGAATAAGACAATGGAAACTAGGACCAGCACCACACCTAAGGTTAAATCCCAACCAGGACCAAAGCTTCAGAGGTGCAACTGTGGCTGGGCCAAAGTAAAATCCCTTGCTGGCCTGCGAATCCATCAAGACAGGAAAAAAGTGTTTGAGAGCAGTGGAACAGGGAACTCACATCGATCAATACTTCTTATGGGGCAAGTTGAATCAGTCAAGTGAAGTTCGGCAGCAGGACAACCCCCACAGTCTGCAGAACATCAACACCCCTATCACAGAGGTGGAGGCAGAATCAAACAACCAAGCAAGTGTACCACAAGTCGCTGCAGATAGGAAGATCTAGGGACAAAGGCCAACTATCAAGTGGCCAAAACCCATGAGAAGAGTGAGTAGAAACAGTAAACAGTGACCTCTGTAGGCTTTTGGACCAACATGAGGGATCGGTTGTGAGGAAGTTAGACAAGATGGGAGAGGGTATCTACGACTATGTAGCCAAGTGCTATGGAATTTTGGAGTAGACAGGGATCTCATTCGCTACACAAACCAAATCCAGGAAGCAGCAGGAAATAGATTGGCAGGTTAAGGAGAGAAGGCTACTGAAAAACAGTGGAGGTAAGCAACAGAAGAGGAAAAGGAGGGGATAAATGTGCTGCCAGCCGAAAAACTGGCTTGTATCCTTGAGGAGAGCAGAAAACCTAAGAAAGAAGCGCAAGAAGAGGGATCAGGCAAGGTCCAGGTTCTTCATTGATGCATACAGGTTCATGAAAAACCTTTTCGCAAAGGAAAAGAGCGGCAGGCTGGTAGCAACAAAGGAAGACCTTGAGGCTCACTTGAAGGAGGTCCTTTCAGATATCCACCATGAGGACCCAATTGTCCTTCCACCCGACATGCCTCCATCACCTTCTCCACACTACGAGCTCGACATCAGTCCTCCCAAGTGGCGTGAGGTAATTGAGACGATGCCTCGAGCAAGAGCTGCATCTTCCCCTGGCCTAATGGGATCCCCTACAGGCTCTATAAGAACACACCTGATATTCTGGGGGTCCTATGGAAGATGATGACAGTGGTGTGGCAGAAACAGTCAATACCAACAGCGTGGAGGAGAGCAGGAGGGGTCCTTATTCCTAAGGAAAAGAACTCCTCCACTATCAACCAGTTTTGCCACATCAGCCTACTGAACGTCAAAGGAAAGATTTTCTTCAGCATTCTGGCTCGAAGACTGTCAGGCTACCTAGAGAAGAATGGTTACATCAACAACACTGTGCAAAAAGCGGGGGTATCAAGCTTCTCTTGGTGTCTGGAGCACTCAACCATGATCTGGAATCAAATCCAAACTGCCAAAAAGGATGGGAGGGAACTCCACATGGTGTTCATAGATCTTGCCTTTGGATCTGTCCCACACAAGCTCCTCTGGACTGCATTGAACTACTTCAGTGTACCAGAACCCTTCTCCAACCTCATGCAATCCTACTTTCAACACATACAACTCTGCCTCATGACAAAGGACTATACAACAGCGTGGCAGCCAATGAAGATAGGTATTATGGCTGGCTGCACCATCTCCCCGCTCGCCTTCACTATGGCAATGGAGGTCATTATCTGTGCCTCACGTTGGGTGGTGGGAGTCGAGCGGATAAAACATGGTCTTAGGCTCATACATGGACGGCCTGACCATCCTCACCCCCACCAAGGCTTGCACCAGCAGTCACCTGGGGAAGCTGCAAGACAACTTCAGGTGGGCTCGGATGAAAATAAAGGCCAGCAAATCCAGGAGTATTTCAATTGTGAAGGGGAGATTGGCTGAGCACCACTTCTTCATCAACGAGCAACCTATACCAATTGTGGCAGAGAAACCAATTAAGAGTTTTGGACGCTGGTATACTGCTTCTCTCAGGGACACAACTCAGGTGAACCAGATTAGAGAGGACACTATCACTAGTCTAAATACCATCGACAAGAACTTACTACCCGGCAGATTGAAGCTCTGGTCCCTGCAATTCGGCCTTCTCCCTGACCTCATCTGGCCTTTGACCATCTATGACACCCCATTCACCAAAGTTGAAAAGCTGGAGCAACCGGTCAGTTCCTTGGCCAAAAATGGGTTGGCCTTCCTAGGTGTATAATCAACACATCACTGTATGGGAAAGGAGTCCTGGAGTTACCGGTGTCTAGTCTAACGGAAGTGTTCAAGTGCTCCAAAGTAAGGCTGGAAATGACTTTGGCAGAGTCCCAGGACCCAGTGGTTGCCCAAGCAGCACCTACCTTGGTCACGGGAAGGAAGTGGTCCTCAGGTGTGGCAACACAGCAAGTAAAACCAGCCCTCAGACATCAAGACATTGGTCACACCATGGTCAATCCAGGAGACTCAGTCTTTGGTGGCCGACGTAAAAATTCAGATGAGACAACACGAAACAAGCGAGTTTATCAACAATTCCCTGAGCAGAAAATACAGAAGTACCCGCTCTGACGTTCAGGTAAAGCCAGTGCTATCCTGGAATGGAAACGCTCCAGAAATACGGAGCCAAGCCTAGTAGGTACCAGTGGAAAACCGGTATTACATTTATGTGATTCCTTTCCAGCTCCTGTTGACATGTTTACCATATGTGAAACATGTTTACGCTGGAAAAGTGGAAGCATTCGCAAAGCACTGTGGGCGGGGCAATGCGGCAAATTCTTCTCCTCCGTTTGAAGCAAAAGCAGCGAGTCTGCATCCAAGCTGACTCCATTCGGAGGGGCAGAATGTCCACTCCCCCTCGATGCTAACAAGAAATGGGACACACTACCCCTCCGAAACTTCACTCCAAACGTAGGGGTAGGGATGAAATGTAGGGCCAAGGGGGAACTTTGGGATGGGGCCTGTCAGTCATGTGCAGCTGGGGAGAGAAGGTCTAGGAACTGGGGAGAGCAGACCACCCTAGCAAAAAGTAACCCCTGGTGGTGGAGGAGGTATGACGGCAAGAACAGGTGTTGAGATGCACCAAGGCAGTTGCTCTGGGGAAGCAGGGACAGTGGATGCAGTGGAAGGAAGTGGAGAAGAGGAGGCTGCCATGGAAGCAGCTGTGGGGAATAGAGACATAGCGAACCAGCTGCCTCATTTGTTCAGTCTATGATATCCTCCCATCCTTGACCAATCTCAATCAGTGGTATGGAGAAGATCCCACATGCTTATTGTGTCCATCACCAGCCAGCCTGAAACACTTACTGGTTGGTTGCAGGGCAAGCCTGGCACAAGGCCGCTACACTTGGCGGCACAACCAGGTGCTGGGGTGCCTGGCAGCCAGCCTAGAGACCAAGAGGACAGCCACCAACGCCCTGCCTCCTCCTCCACCCAAGCCTAAACCCACAATACCATTCATCAAGTCCGGTGTAGCGTCACATGCAGCTCATGGATCCAAACCACACCCCAGCCAGCTAGGAGGGGCACGAGACTGGAGGCTGCTGGTGGATCTGAATCAGCGTTTGTGCTTTACCACAGAGATCACTGTAACAAATCTCAGACCTGATCTCGTCCTTTGGTCCTCCTGCACCTGACTTCCTTTATAGTGGAGTTGACCGTGCCCTGGGGAGATTCAGTTGAGGAAGCTCATGAAAGGAAGAGCTTCAAGTACTCAGGGTTGGCAGCTGATGCTGAAGATCGTGGGTGGAAAATCGAGGTCTTCCCAGTTGAGGTTGGCTGCAGAGGTTTCGTGGGCAGGTCAACATCCACGCTGCAGAAGAACTTGGGAATCAGAGGTCAAGCCCAGGGGAAAACCATCAACTCCCTCTCCAGTGCAGCACTGCAGTCCAGTTGCTGGCTCTGGATGAAGAGGCGAGACCCTGTCTGGGTTCCAAAGCAGCAGCAGTAGCAGCGGAGCAAGCAGAGGATTCAGAGCAGAGAGGGGCACACCTGGGATGGCAGGTGTCGCCGATAAGCCCTCTGGAGGTGTTGTGGGGTAGTCATTCGAACACCAGTGAAGGAAGGTGCCGACCTGATGACCCCAATGAAGCCTGTGATCCCCTGCAGCCAACCGAAGGCCATGAAACCAACCTAAGTTCCCATCAACCTCAGGAAAATATGGTCACAGGCATTGTATCACCTAGTCCTTTCTTTGACCTGAACTGATCAAATAGCACCGTTTTTCTATAGACACATGTGACTAATTTGTTGCAAACCAAAACATTCTCCCCAGACACCTCCTTCAACTCTTCTGGGGGGGGCCCCGAGGCGTTCCCAGGCCAGCCGAGAGACGTAGTCTCTCCAGCGTGTCCTAGGTCTTCCCCGAGGCCTCCTCCTGGCAGGACATGCCCGGAACATCTCCCCAGGGAGGCGTTTGGGAGGCATCCGAAACAGATGCCCAAGCAACCTCAGCTGGCCCCTCTCGATGTGGAGGAGCAATAGCTGTACTCAGAGCTCCCCCCTCCTCACCCTGTCCCTCAGGATGCGCCCAGCCACCCTGCGGAGGAAACTCATTTCGGCCACTTGTATCCAAGATCTTGTCCTTTCGGTCATGACCCAAATCTCATGACCATAGGTGAGAGTAAGAACGTAGATTGGCCAGTAAATCGAGAGCTTCGCCTTCCGGCTCAGTTCCTTCTTCACCACAACGAACTGGTGCAATGCCTGCATCACTGCAGACGCCACACCCATCCCTCTGTCAATCTCCCGTTCCATCCTCCCCCACTCGTGAACAAGACCCTGAGACACTTAAACCACTCCACTTGGGGGAAGGACTCCCCACCGACCCGGAGAGGGCAGATCACCTTTTTCCAGTCGAGAACCATGGCCTCAGACTTGGAGGTGCTGATCCTAGTCCCACTTGCTTCACACTAGGCAGCAAACCACCCCAGTGCACGCTGAAGGTCCATGTTCGATTGGGCCAGCAGGACAACATAATCTGCAAAAAGCAGAGATGAGATCCTGTGGCCCCCAAACCAGACCCCCTCCAGCCCCTGGCTGTGCCGAGAAATTCTGTCCATGAAAATTATGAACAGAAATGGTGACAAAGGGCAGCCAGTCCAACATGCACCTGGAACAGATCTGACTTACTGCCGGCAATGCAAACCAGACTCCTGCTTTGGTCATACAGGGGCTGGACTGCTCTTATTAGAGGGCCCCAGGCTCCATACTCCCGAAGCACCCCCCACAGCACACTATGAGGGACACGGTCAAACGCCTTCTCCAAATCCACAAAACACATGTGGACTGGTTGGGCAAACTCCCATGAACCTTTGAGCACCCGATGGAGAGTACAGAGCTGGTCCAGTGTTCCACAACCGGGACGAAAACCACATTTGCTCCTCCTGGATCCGAAGTTCAACTATCGTTCAGATCCTCCTCTCCAGTACCCTGGAATAAACCTTCCCCGGATCCCCCTGTAGTTGGAGCACACCCTTCGGTCCCCCTTCTTGAAAAGGGGAACCACCACCCCGGTCTGCCAGTCCAGAGATACTGTCCCCGTCTGCCATGCGATGTTACGGAGACGTGTCAGCCAAGACAGTCCCTGCACATCCAGAGACTTGAGGTACTCAGGGCGAATCTCATCCAACCCTGGTGCCCTGCCACCGAGGAGCTTGCCAACCACCTCAGTGACTTCAGCTTGGGTGATGAACGAGTCCACCTCTGAGGCCTCAGCCTCTGCTTCCTTCATGGAAGACGTGGCAGCATGATTGAGGAGATCCTCAAAGTATTCCTTCCACCGCCTGACAACATCCCCAGTCGAGGTCAGCAGCTCCCCACTTCCATTGTAAACAGTGGTGGTGGGGAACTGCTTTCCCCTCCTCAGGTGCCGGACAGTTTGCCAGAATTTCCTGGAGGCTGACCCATAGTCTTCCTCCATGGGCTCCCCGAACGCCTCCCAGACCCCAATTTTTGCCTCCACAACCACCCGGGCCACAGCACACTTGGCCTGCTGGTACCCGTAAGCTGCCTCAGGAGTCCCATGAGCCAACAAGGCTCGATAGGACTCCTTCAGTTTGACAGCAGCCCTTACTTCCGGTGTCCACCACCTGGTTCGGGGGTTGCTGTCACGACCGGCACCGCAGACCCTGCGGTCACAGCTACAAGCAGCTGCTACGACAAAGGAGGTGGAGAACATGGTCCACTCGGGCTCAATGTCCCCAGCCCCCCCCAGAGTCCGGGAGAAGCTCTCCCGGAGGTGAGAGTTGAAGACTGCGCTTACCTCGGGTTCTGCCAGACGTTCCCAACAGACCCTCATGATACTTTTAGGCCTGCCAAGTCTGTCCAGCTTCCTCCGTGTCCAGCAGATCTAACTCACCACCAGGTGGTGATCGGTTGACAGCTCAGCCCCTCTCTTCACCCGAGTGTCCAAAACACACAGCTGGAGGTCTGATCAACAAAGTTGATCATCGACCTCTGACCTACGATGTCCTGGTGCCACATGCACTTATGGACATCCTTGTGTTCGAACATGGTGTTCGTTACGGACAAACCGTGACTAGCATTGAAGTCCAATAACAAAACACCACTCGGGATCAGATCGGTGAGGCAGTTCTTCCCCATCAACCCCCTCCAGGTCACACTGTCGCTGCCCATGTGGGCATTGAAGTCACCCAGGAGAACAATGGAGTCCCCAGTTGGGCCACCTTCCAGCACCTCTCCCAGGGACCCCAAAAAGGCCAAGTACTCTGCACTGCTGTTTGGCCTGTAGGCCAAAACAACAGTGAGGCACCTGTCCCCGACCTGAAGGTGCAGGGATGCGACCCTCTCATTCACCAGGGGGAACTCCAACACATGGTGACTGAGCTGAGGGGCTATGAGCAAGCCCACACCAGCCCACCACCTCTCACCGCAGGCAACGCAAGAAAAGTGGAGAGTCTAGCTCCTCTTGAGAGGATGGGTGCCAGAGCCCAAGCTGTGAGTGGAGGTGAGCCTGACTATATAGACTGTCCCTCAAATGCCCTCACAGGCTGGGTCAGGCTGGGTCCGGCCGGGCGCAGAGGGCAAAGGCCAAGCCACCAGGTGCTTGCATGTTAGCCCCAACCCCAGGCCTGGCTCCAGGTTGGGGCCCTCGCTGCGCCATGCCGGGCAACGTTACAGTCCTTGGCTTCCGAACTTTGTCTGGCCTGTCACCCAGGACCTGTTTGCCATGGGAGACCCTACCAGGGATGTGAAGCCCCAGACAACATAGGTCCTGGGGTCATTCAGGCACTCAAACTCCCCCACCACGAGAAGGTGGCAGTTCAAGGGGGATTATATTATATTATATTATATTATATTATATTATATTATATTATATTATATTATATTATATTATATTAGAGTAGTGTGGATTTCTTCAGAGGTCAGAATAAAAATGTTTTCTCACATAATTGGTATGCCCTATGATGCTTTGCCATGCTGGTATTTAGGGGACATTCAACTGTAAGAAAACCCACGTCAGCCCCTGAACACATCACACAATGTTTAATTTAGGAATCTTGTTCAACCAGAAATAACTCTGGATGTAGGTGGAGAGGAGGATTTATCAGCCCTCTGATCCCAGGGCTTGCTCCCTAAAGGCAATGGTCAAAACTGAAGCAAATGGAAGAAATGTCATTTCTTCAAAGTGCACATACTCATAAACACTGCTTATAAATTTTACCTTTGTCATTCCTCAGGCTCTCCACATAGACCCGATGTGGGTGAAAGGAGGGAGGGAAAAGTGCAAATCATACATTTTTATTAAAGCTGATGTGTTGTCAAATGAGTGTTGCTTGCCAGCTGAATTCATGCTGTAGCCTTGTTAGTGAGTAAACACCCAATTTCCTGCTCCCTGTCCCACTCACCCTTCTTCAGTTTGTTTCATCTCTCACATCTCCTGATTTTCATCCTCTACTTCCTGCTCTTCATTATTCCTTTCTGAAAAACATTCCTCCTCTTCTTTCCCATTTGGACTCACACCTCTCCATCTCTTTCCTTTTCTCTTTGTCTCCCATCTGCTCTGTCCTAATTTCCCCTAACACTCCGGCTGTCTCAGCGTTCTTTATTCAGTTAAATTTCAATTTAATTTCCCTTATTGGCATGAATGTTAGATGATCAGCACTTCTGAATCAGTAGAATAAAAAAGAATGCAAGACATATGCAACATGACTCTCTCTCTTGCTCCCTTTTATGCCACCTTTTCATACTTTGCTTTGTTCCAATTGTCCTCCACTGTATTTGCTCCTCTCCTTCATTCTCTCACACACCCATAGACACTGTTTTCTAGCTCTCTCCGGGTTTTTTTCTTCATCATCACTCAGATTAATCACCAGCTTCCTGCCAGTGTCTGACAGTGTTCCCCTAGTTGGCCAGACTCCAAATTAGACAGTGTTAGACACCAGCTCACTGTCCTATCGGTCTGCACATCTGCCACTGTCTGCCTCTGTATTAGACTACATTCAGACTGCGGGCCAAAGCCCAAGTGGTGCTCGCTGCAGAACAAAAGGGTGGAGCTGCTCCAGTATCAGTCCCGCCCACTTGTATTAATCCCACCCACCACCAGAATCAGCCACACCTACCACTCCGAAGCGGCACCACAACTGCCTTAAGATATAGGCGGTTTGTGAAAGATTATGATACAGGCTGTTAGTGAATTCATTTCAATTACATCACATTAATTACTGTTATAACATCTGGCCTAAGTCACCCTGTTGAATATATGGATTCACAGATTAATAGCAATAATAGTTTCATGCTCTATTCATCATTCATTCAGATAGTGTAGTGTGTATTAATATATGAAGTAGGTACTCCAGTATTATGTGTTGTTCTCCAGCAGTGCAGGGCAGACAGTGGAATTAGTAAAGATGTTAGATGCGGATGCACGTCACCAGGGTATGATTCAAAATTTTATTTTTGCGTTTTCCATGTCATGTTTATACACACAGTAGGACAGATGGATGAAGAGATTTAGTAGACCACTAAACCTTAAACTAGCCTATTTATCCAAAAAGAATTACTTGGGGCCTAATATTCGCAACATCATCTGTAAAATCACAAATGCCCCTGTCCTACTGGAGGGGAGCCAAGGATCCAAGCCGGGCTGCCCCCGGTTCTGCTCTGCAGCTCAAGCCCCAACTCCGCTGCTGACTGTGAGGACAGTGTTATGAAATGGGGTTGCTTCAGTCAGTCAGGTCTAGGTTCACAACAGTATGTGTCCAAGAAATTAGGTGAGACTACCTGAAAACACTGAAAAAAAAATTATGAGAAACTTCAGTTACAAATACATGTTCTTGCATGAAGCTCGATGGCTGGCTACTTTACTTAGTAGGCAATATGCCTTCCCTTTCAATGGAAGACTACAACACACTTCTACAAAAGATTACAGCGCTGGAAACTAAAATTCTCAGGTTAGAAGTGAAAATGGAGGTAAATAACCTGTGTGGAAATTATAGTACATTACCATTCAATTATATCTCTAACACTGGACAAGAGCATGCTAACATGCAGCTAACTGCCACCAAGATGACCGCTGAGCACCAGAAGGACTATGTAACCATTATCAGTCCCCCCTGGAACTCTCTTGGAGCAAAGCCCAAGAACAAATCTCTTCCCTGTGACATTGAAAGACACGTAAGAGGCAGGATCCAGCGGCCAGAGATCTGTGATGCGACAGGCTGGCCGGCATTATCCTCCTCAATACCTGTGCAGAGAAAGGAATAGCTGTGGATAACAGCTAGAGGGAAGATGAGCAAAAGAGCTCCCAAACCACCACATGTGTAACTTCAAAACAGATTTCCCTCACTCCTACAGGTCCCTGGATCTCCATCTGATGACCTGGATAACTTCTCAATCTCGCGGAGAAGGGTAAGGTTTGAAAATAACAGAAAACTGCAGGGAAAGCTAATGACTGGATTTCATACCCTGATTGTGGGTGACTCTGCCTTAAAAGATGTGAGGAACATGTACAGTAAAAACACAAAAGTGCTGTGTTTTCCTAAGGACATGGTTTGTGACATGACTGACAGAGTTCTGAGTATTGTAGTAGCAAATCCAACTGTGGAACACAATGTACAGGACACCAGAGCCAATGATATTGTGAAGCAGCAATCCAAAACCCTCAAATGAGACTTTAATAATCTGCTAAACACAGTGAGCTCTGTGAATGCTGAGGTGTTTATCAGCGGGCCTCTACCACCAGTCAGAAGAGGAGTCAAGAGATTTAGCAGGTTGCTGGCAGTGAGCTCATGGCTTTCTACTGCATGTCAAGTTCATTCAGTGCATGTTATTGACAATTTTAGCTTTTTTTGGGAAACGGAGACACCTTTTTAAGGCTTTATTTACGCAAAGCAGGACTTCATGTTTTTACCTCCAATCTGTATTATTTCTCCCTGCGTCACACTGCTCCCTCTGCCAAAGGACATGAGACAAGAGAAGCCAAAACAAAAGGAAGTAATTTCAAAACATGGGGAACCAACACTCCCCAGTGGTAAATCGCCGCCCCAACCAGCTGCCATTGGTTGTGAGGATTCACCCCCTCAAACCCCGCCCAGATCACCATCTTCTGTGGATGTCACATCACCATTCTCCCATCTGTTGGAGTTCACTGACCAAATGAACAAGCTTGTCACGGCTCTCCTCCAACTTATTCCCCATTCACCCCTGACCTTTTCTCCCAAAATTCCACCCTGCCCCTCTCGACCATCTCATCCCCAATGCCCACCTTCCCCAATCCCTCCAGGGCAGCTTAATGTCTCCTACTAATGTGTTTTGTGCCCGGGCTTCAAGGTATATATTCCTGACTTTTCCAAGGAAAACCCCGGGCCCAATGTGCCGGACACGTCACTGATTTATGTTTTGATAAGTAAAAGGAAAAGAACACCCCATCTTTCAAGAAATATGTCAACATCAAATTTAATATTCATTCCATGTCGGCCACAGCCTACAATAACAACTGGTCACACTAAAACTAAAAGTAATCTGAAGTTTGCTGTGCTCAAAGTCAGATCTTTAAGTAACAAATCATTTTTAATTAAGAATTTTATTTCCTCTCATAATCTTGATTTTATGTTTTTAACTAAGACATGGCTTGATAGTGGGAAGGGTAAAGCAGTTCTGATTGAATCCACCAGGGACGTCACTAGGTTTGAGAAACAGGGGTGGCTTAGCCCCTGGAAGAGAAAAGGTATTGCGCGCGCTATGCGTGCGCAGAAATTTTTTCAACCTACCAACCAAGGCTTTGTCAATCGATTCATTATTTTAAGACGATGACACCTCCACACACCTTCAGCTGCTTTAGCAGCTAAACTACATCAGCTAAATTGCGCTAAAATACGAATGAAAACAATGGTAGGTGCCATACATTCCTGTGCAAAATGAAGAGGGCAAGTGCTTCATAACTCATCATCATGTCTTTCAGTCTCACCCTTCATGGAGTTCAAAAACAAAAAAACATGGTTAAACCCTGAAGTTAATTTTATATCAGCTCATATCAATATAATGTATGCCACATTTTCCCAAAAGTACTATTAGTAGGCCTGTTATAGCTCAAAGGGAAGCAATTATATGGCTGTTTATGTTTTAATAAATTAAGTTCATATTATGTTCTGCACCGAGTTTGGGATGCATTCCACATGGGTCATCATCACCCTCACCTTCCATTTGTGTTGTGTTTTCACAGGTTGTAAATGCAAAGGGATTACACATTCGAATCAGGCACGTCATGCTGACGAGCATGACACATCAGACATTGAGACGCCCAACAAAATTAAATAAACTCAGATGCTTGTTGGAAAAAAAGTTTGGCGGCCACAACGTTTGGAAACTTTCCAAATATAATTCGACGTTTGCAACGTCTTTAACTCGAGGAATGCGTTGCATAATGCTGTGCCAAAATACATTGTTCGTGTTGTTCGACCTTTACCTCAATCGAGACCGCCTCGACATCAGCTGCTTCTTTGCCTCTCTCCTCTTGTTTGACCCCCCTCTTGAAATTTCTTCGTATATCCATCTAGCCAACGAATAGACATTAGACAACATTATTTTTTCCAATTACAAAACTAATGCTAGTACAACCCACATGCGCAGCTAGGTTAGTTCACCATGCTAATGTGCCAGATTTACAGTTGAAATAGAAAAGCTACAATATCGTATTTCCTCACTACATCTCAATGTAGTCTAGGTCAAGCAAATGCAAACCACTGGCATCAAATTTCAATCTCACCATGTTGTGTCTTATTTGCGGCCATTGACATGTATATAGATGTAAATGTCTGCGGCATCCAACTCAAACTGAGGAATTTAAAAGGCACCGTGCCTGCTATCCAGCTGCAGATGAACCCGTACCACGTGACGTGACGCTTGACACAGAACCAATGAGTAATATGAATCATATTAATACGCAAACGGAAACTTGTGTTCAGATTATTTTGCGTTGTTGATAGCTCACATTACGATACGCAAACACACGGAAACTTGTGCTCAGATTAATTTGCATTCTTGGTGGCTTGTGCTCAGTTCTGTACTGCTTTTTTTTTTTGGAAAAAAAAAAAAGAAAAAAAATATAAATAATTTTAGAAATCTGCAAAAAAAAAAAGGGTGGCTTTGACACAAAATAGGATGTCTCAAGTCACCCTAATGACGTCGATGAAATCCACCCTAGTTAACTATAAATCTGTATCAGAAATATGAGAAAACCAAAGAGGTGGAGGGGTGTGTGCATTATTTAGAGGTGATATAGTTACCCATACGCTGTCATTTGGTGTGTTTTCATCTTTTGAGTATGTATCTTTCAAAATGGAGCTGAATGTATCTCCTTCCACACTCTATGTCATATACAGGTCTCCCCAACAGTGTCAGAGTGTTAGTGATGATTTTAGTGAGATGCTTTCAGTTGTGTGCACAGAGTTTGACTGTATAATCAGTACAGGTGATCTGAATGTACATGTGGATAATGTGTGTGATAGAAATGCTACAGAACTCTGTGCTGTCCTTTAAACCTTTGGTTTAATTAAGCATGTGAGTGAGCCCACCCACAGCAGAGGGCACACTCTGGACCTGCTCATGACTAAGGGGGATAAATATTTCAAGTGTCAATGTGGTTGATGTTTCATTATCTGATCATTTCTGTGTCTTCTTTGAGCTGCTAGTAATTCCCAAACCAACGGCTGGACCCGCAATTCTTTGGAGGAGACAGCACAGGGTCAGGTAAAAAAAAAAAAAAAAAAGAGAGAGAGAGAGAGAGAGAGACAGAGAGAGAGAGAGAGAAGAATTTTTGCAGGCACGGGTAAAAACAACATGCAGGTGAGTAGCGGACAAGGAATTTAAAAAATTTTATTCTCTTGATGAAAATAATTGAATGATGATCATCTAATTTGACCGTGGTTGATCTACATCCGGTTTGTTTTATGTTGAGTGAGCTAAGTGTAAGTGTAGAGTAAGTGAGCTTCACATCTGTTTATATCCACCTACAGATGTCACTGAGCAGCACATATTACAGATGTAATGATGGCGTGCATTTTAAGCAGAAATAAAGCCCTTAAAAGTTACTTACTGTTAGAATATTCATTTGTTTGGAAGCTCCAAGAATTAGTCCGGATTCTTTTCGGTCTCATTTTTGTACATTTATTGAATTGACTTGATCTGATCACAAACAAAGCACAACTCAGCTGAGAAACCACATGGGCCACAAACAAAGCATCAGTCAGCTGAGGGCCACCCACCCCCACGATCTTCTAAAACACAACAGTTTTAAAGTCCTTGTAAGTTGATCCTAAATCTATGGGCTGACCCCCCTTCTGGGCAAGGTGGGTTGGGTCATTGACAATGGGCTGGTGACTCTAGGTCAAACAGATGTTTTTCCCTATATTGACTTTGTTTTTCCATCTTATCTTTTGTGATTTACAATCCTTTGAGGGCATATGTAAATCTGCCACTTCGAAACCAAGGTGTGACCCATACCCATACTGGCCTAAAGAAACCCCTCACCCAACAGTGAAAACAAAAGAATTCAGTGAAAACACAGAAGTCTAATGAAACAAAGGAATTTTAACATTAACCTAGTTATTAAAAAGATTAAACTAAAGACCTTAACTGTGTATTAAAATAATATTTCACTTACTGTGTAAACAGTGTATTTGATCACAGGTTGGGTTGGATTGTGGGTCTAATGTATGCGTGTAAGGGTGGGTACAGGTTTGGAAAAGTGGACCCATATAGGACTCTGCTCTGGAGTTATCGGCTGTCCCCACACGCGAAGATTTTTCATCGGAAATATTGAACAAGTTTAATATTTTTGACTTTTGGGCCATACCTGTTTCAGAGCGGATTATCGGACAAATTCACTCTTAACACACCTCAGACCACAGGAGAATCTTATAACATAATCTTATAAAACATAAGATAATCTGGCGTTTGCCGTCCTTGGCCGGGAGGGGGCCAAATCGGGACAAAAACAGCCCGATTATCTTTAAGTGTGTACCCTGCCTAAGCTTCAGGTGCATTATGAGATTTACAAAGAACAGATGTGTGTGTTCAACCAGTTTTTGCATAGAGCAAGGGAGAGGTATTTTTCAGAAATGATTGCAAAGTGCAGTCACAACTCTTGTGTCCTGTTTGCGACAGTTAATAAGTTAAAAAACCCTCCTGCTCCATTGCCATCAGAACTAGTTTCCACATATAAATGCAATGACTTTGCAGTATTCTTTATTGACAAGGTTCAGGGCATTAAACATTCAATAAACCCACAACATAGTTACCACTGCAGCCTTCCAGACACCTAGAATGGAGCTGAAACATTTCACACCTGTCACTGACAAAATAGTCCCTCATCTGGGTTCATAGTGGTCCCTCCCTGTTTCCTGATCTCAATGGCCTCCTTGATCCATGGCTTGTGTTTATTTATTATTATTATTGACAGCCCTACACTACAGAGTAAAGATGAGAACTCTTCACAGTTGCCTCCATGTCTTTCATTTGTTGCTTTAGCTTATAACATTGTAAAATGCATCAAATTCTTGCATTCTCTTGAGATATTTAGATATGAATTATACACATGTCAATTACTGATTTTTTTCCTTACAATTACTATTTGCTTCCTTGATCAGCTCTACCTGACATGAAAATATGATTGGAAATGCAAAAAAACATCAACTTTCAGAAGGGCTGCCTTGGAGCACTTTTGTGTCCCCACCAATGTCAAAATCAAACCTATGCCCTTCCTCTACTCTGATAATGTTTAAAGGTTTGGTAGGTGATTCTTTTTTGCAGCATTTTTTAAAATATTGCCTGAAAACCTTTTCACATTCCCATTGC
>JAPTYQ010000012.1:1155466-1171073 GCA_029814465.1 Ostorhinchus cyanosoma
TATATATATATATATGAAATAACATGATATTTATGTTGGTCTCTATGTTTATGGAATGACTTCTTGTGTTATCTTGCAATAATAAATAAACAAATCCTCGCATTTGTGATTTAATGGAAAAACAGACATTATGCACTTTTGTTTTTTTAGTAAATATTGGTAAAGTTTTGTGCATGGATCCAATGGAAAAGTGACTGGTGACATCATTTGTGAATCTTCAAAGCAAACCCTACGTTAAAGAAGGTCCCTTTGACTCTGTATAACTAGTAGATATTTATATAGTTATATTTCCTTATGTTTATCTGGACTGTTCTGAAGTTTAGAGTTGGGCATCATCATGGTTTTATGAGGCAAAAAGTTCTGTTTTTAGATTCAAGGACGGAGCTGCAGAAGAGTAAGAGGTGCAACTCATTCAGCTGACACTAACATGTGGAAACCACTGAATGGATGAACTGTGTCCTGTTGAACTCCAGCGAGGAATTTCAGAAACGTATTCAATATTAACACAGAAAATATCACTTAGATCACTATATTGAAATCCCAACATTTGATAGACCTACTTTACTACTTTTTTTTCTCTACATTTTTACTACCTTACCACTTTTTTTTTTTTACTACTTTTATTATAGGATGCATTCAACATGGCACCATTTGCGGCCTATAATTATAAATGTGCAATATCAGAATCAGTGTCACAACACGTATTTGCATTGAGAATTGTATTAGTTTTTGTCCAGGTCCTTGTTCTGATGATGGCAGATTCAGACTCGGTGTAAAGTCGTCCCAAAGATACTTCATGGAGTTTAGGTCTGACCTCATTTTTAAGAGCATATACTGTCATCGAACCTAAACCTGACCGACTGAAGCAACCCCATCTGAGAACACTGAGCCCACAGGTTTGTACCGGAGGCACAAGGCATGATGGGTAATCTGTTTATTCACCTCTATGACCGGATGACGTTTATCCATTGAAACACAGTCCAAACCTTTATACTTCTGTCAAAGCGATGGTTGTTTAAGAAATGAGAAGCTACTCACTGCATCAGTTCAGGTTTAAGAACATCTAGAAAAATCCTCTCTCCGTACCGTTGTCATAGTGAGGATAATTATTCCAAGCTAAAAACATGTTTATTTCTGCTGTATAGTTGGACATTTTTTCATGTGGCCGATGGGGTTTGACTTGCAGTTTTTGACACTTAACTTCACTTTTCAGCCCCAGAGGTTGGTTGTGGTTGTGGCACCCATACATTTCTTCCACTGACACTAAAAAAGGATAAACATTCTTGCAAACTATTGCCAGAATCTCTGAAGCCTTTACTTTTGTAAAGCAATTAGGCAGAGTCTCTAAAGAAATCTGACCCCATGCGACACAAAGTATAAAGTTCCATCAAATCAGTAGAACTGATCTGAGCGAGGACTGAGGTCAAAGCAGAGGCTCATATGTGGCATTTCAACCCAAAAGTTACAATTACACACAACCAACTGATTGTGCCAAATATGTTTTGAAGAGAACAAGCTCTGTGTGGAAAATATTTACTGACTCTAATTGAACAGGCATGAAAGATTCACTGAAATTACAGGGGGTGGTCTGGGTGGACAGATTTGGAAGTTTTGCATGTAATATTTGTTGTGTTTGCTGTCGTTACCGATGTAAGATCCAGGATCCACACATTTGAAATTTCAAAGTTCCACGCTTTTTCCAGACCCTAATTTCCAGATGTCTTGGTAAAAAAATCCCAACCAGTCTTTATATTTGGCATTTATGAGCCAGTCGTCAGAGAATTCACATCTACCCATTATGAGTTCTGCCTAAAGGTGGGCGATACTGGGAATGTCGGTATCGATCTGATACAGGGCTAGTATCGCTGATACTGATACTTTTTACTTGAAATGTCATGATCATTGAATCATTTTGTGATTTTGCCTTTAGTTAATTGATTAAGATTATGTTAAAACATCGGACAAAGATTTTAGGCAAATAAACATGCTTTTTTTTAATTAACTAACAACAATATAAAACAATTCAACAGTACAAAATAATAAATTAACCCCCTTTTTACCTTTTACTACACACAATTATTTAAGAACAAGTTACTATTGCAAAATACCAAAAAGTAACAATGTAACAAAAATATAAATATAACAATGTCAACAACACAACAAAAATATTTTCTATTACATGCAAATATTTGTGAAAAATAAAGTCAGTAATAAACGATAGTCAGATGTGCAAAATAAGTAAACAAAAGCAACAATGTGATAATAAATACAAATATAACAATAAAAACAACACAAAAGAAAAAACCTTCCATTGCATGTGGATATCTGTGAAAAATAAAGTCAGTAGTGGAAGCCTCCAGCCGGCGCATAAAAGAGAAACTCCAGCAAAAGTATCGATCTCATCACAGTAGAATCAGTCTGATACCGATACTCACCTTGGTATCGATACTATTGACACTTAGATCGATACGACCAGCTGTAGTTCTGCCAAAAATCATAAGGCGTGTCGAACAGCTCGCTCACGAACAGTGTGTGGACGTCACCTGTCCGTCAAAGCAGCAGTGAAACTTGACGACACCTGGGCGGGGCTTAAAAGGGGCCGGAGGAAGATAAGAGCAGAGGAGTGGACGTTCAATGTGTCAATCTGCCCAAATGTTTTCTGGGACGGAGCCACTGTTTGTGCTCTCACACAAACATTTTAGCTGCACTTGCAAACGCCTTAAAAAAACAGACCGATTCATTTCTTCTTTTAAATATTCATAGTTTTATAAAATGAAACAGTTCCATTCATTTGTTTCCATTTTCTATACTTTTTATTGTTGATGGGTTTATTTGTAGTTTGGGGCTCACATATTAAACCCTGTATAGTCTAGTCTATTTATTTATGTTTATTTCTGGCAGAATGGTTGTGCAGTGGTGATACAACCAGTATAAAGGTATTATTCTTTGTTCTCTAATTTAATGTGATAAATAACTGAATAAAGAAACATATTTGGTTATGAATCTGACACTGAAAGAAAGGAAGAGGCAGGACTAGATCAGCCTTCACTTCTTTCTGTCGCTTCTCAAACTGGGTTTATGTTATTCATATGTATATTTATGTTAAATGTATTGCATTTCTTTACTTTTTCTGGTGCATATGTACTTGACTTCTTGATTTTATTGTTTTTTGTTTTTCTTTTAGTTCTTTTTTCATTTCAAAGTTTGAAACAAATTAAAAAAAAGAAAAACATTTGCAGATTTTGCAATTTATAAAATCAAATTCCATACTGTTCTGTAATTTCCATACTTGCGGAGGAACCCTGAACACATTGATTTCTACACGTATTGAACACATGGCTCCAAAAGTGCTGTTTCACGTTGCAGTGTTGTGTGGCCATATTGTGTGTTTTTAATTATCACTCGCCTTGAAACTGCCTACATTGAATCCTTTTTGTGTAACGCCTTTTGCTGAGAACTTTCTAAAGTCTGGTTTGTATTAAAAGCCATCATGTCATTCTGGTCACTGTATTACATCGAGCATTTTCCCTAAAGAATTACTGCAATCTTTGTACAGTAAATAGATGTGGACATAGAAGTAAACTTTGAGTCTGACCCTGGTTTACCTCACACTGTTGGTTCAGCCTGGTCTTCCTAAAAAGCTGTGGGTTAACTGGGGACTCTGAAACTACCCCCTTCTCTCTATTTTCCTTTCGTCACTGCACCCAAGCCAGTCAGATAACCCAATATTCAGATCTACTGGGTATAGTAAATGTTAATTCAAAACATGGACGCATGGAATTAACCCACAAAGACCCAAACAGCTCCTGGCGACTGAAACCATCTACTGATCTAAAATGGAAATAACTTTTCAACCATTAATTCTATCAATACAAGTAAATAATTGCTGTAAAATGCAGTTATTTGTCTTTTCATGGTCATCAGATATGACCCATTTGGAAGTTCAGAGGCTCCGTAGTTACCGTAGAAACACCGTCATCTTCTACAACATTGATTCACCGGTAAAACCATTGGAGTTGGATCAATGACAGTGGATGGAAGCGCTTGTTTTTACATTCAGTTATTGGTATCTTTGCTCAAAAAGTAGCTTTTCCTTTTTTTTCCTGATATAATAACCTTCAACTTTAATCTGAGCTTTTATGAACTTCTTCATCAGAGGCCTCAAACATGCAGCTAAATGCAAAAATGACACTGAAGATATTCAACATTTTAGTTCAGAATCCACATACAGACCCTTTTAATCTCAAGTGTTCACTAAAATACTATCATAATAACCTATAAATACTCACAACTCCATTTTTTTCTCTTTGTAAATATAAATAAGTATTTTATGTCATTTTACAGTATTTACACCAAAACAATTATTTCACAAAAACGTGAATAACCTCAACAAATATGAACATTTACCTGAAGTGCAAGTTCACTAATATTCTGCCTGTTATTAAATGTTTTGTGTTTGTTGATCCACTGTGATCTGTAAGTTGTAAAGTACATGTGTAAATTATAAACTGAGACATAATATTGTTAAATTGCACTTAGTTTTCTTAAGAAATTTCAGTTTGTTCATGTTATTTCTATTGTTTTAAAGGCTCGTTGGTGGATTGACAGGATTAGTGGATCAGCAGGTGTTAAATGGTTTATGTGTGTAGATGGTTTGTGTCGCTGGTGGCTGTTTGGGTTTCTATGGGTCAATAAATTAAATACTAATGTAACATGGTATGCTGCTTATGGATGTATACTAATATATGCCTAAATCTAAATCTTGGTTTTTTTTCCAGAGAAATTCTGATTTTGGACAGTTTTTTTTATCCATGTATATATTGATAAATATTTCTATAGGGGAGTTTTTTCTTCTGTATGGCCTTTTGACCTGTAGTGACCCCATCTGCTGGCAGTTTTACACATGGACCCCCTCTGCAGCCCATTATCTTTATGCCCAGTTGGCAGGTTCCTATTGGTCAGGACCTACTATAGAGGAACTTACAGCTTTCCAAGCTCTGGTTGGACTTCCTGATGAAGCTGAAACGCATGGAAGTGTTGTTCTAGATATGACCATGCCATGGTAATAAAGGCATTTTAATATTAAAAGAGAGTGCCTTGGAGTTTTCTTCTAATTTATCATCTACTTTATGAATCCCTTTTTCCAAAGAACACCTCGATCAAACTCTTTTTTGGTCTTACAGGCATTCCTTTCACATTTACATCAAACCGATAATGAGATTTAGATAAAAATCAGGTATTGTTCTCTTGGTAGAAAGATGTGTTGACCAGTTCAAAGTCATGTGACACTGCCTCGGTAGTAGCACGTAAATGATCAGCTGACCAAACCATTCCAAAGCACAGACACACAGACAAACGGCTGAACGCACAAGAGATCGTCTTGACTTTGACTCTTCTTCCTGACAGTGATTGGGCTGGACATGTTTGCTCATATAGGTTTTCATTACACCTCCCCTTATACAGATGTAGCAACAAAAAAGAAATAACCCTCTCCTCTATTTCAGTTAGGAAAATGAATTCACATGTTCTAGCATTTCCTTGTATTGTAATCTGCCAGTTGGCGACCCACTAAAAACAGGCCTGCGACCCATTTGGGGTCCCGACCCTAAGTTTGGGAAAGACTGCCTTCGAGTAATGAGAAACAGAAGCTGGTGCTCTGAGGAGGGATTTCCACTGTACACCACTTCATGCTGCTCTGATGTGACCTAAAGTATCCAAACTGAACGGTAACAACGTTTGCAAGTGACTCATCTGTTCTTATTGTACTTGTTGAGTCACACAGTAAATCTCATTTTTCTCTTTGCAGATAGTGCCTCTGGTGCCATATCCTAATGCGTCATATTCTGTAAAGAACGCACCAATGGCAATGTCTTAAGTAACATTATCTTAACTCTGTTTTCATGGTTAATTGACCATAAAAACATTACCGATTTCTGGAAATATACAGCGATATGCATGCCATATACTGCAGGGCACAGAGGTCAAAACACAGTGAAATACAGTAGCGGCTTTTGCTTCACTGAGACACCGGCCAAATGTTGTCACTGTCTTCGTCTAACTTTCTTTTTTATCTGTTACTGCCCTGTAACTCTATCTCTGCGATGACTTGTTTTAACAGTTTAATCTTATTACTGTCAGATTCGAGAACGGTCCGTATATATTTGCTAGACGGTGGACACACGTGACTTTAGTTTCACAACAAATGAGCACTAATTGACCGCATACAAAAACCAACAGTC
Source organism: Ostorhinchus cyanosoma (assembly GCA_029814465.1). Taxonomy (NCBI): domain Eukaryota; kingdom Metazoa; phylum Chordata; class Actinopteri; order Kurtiformes; family Apogonidae; genus Ostorhinchus; species Ostorhinchus cyanosoma. The sequence continues at coordinate 1,161,706 of JAPTYQ010000012.1, forward strand.
TCCAGTACTAATGAAAGGTAGATGGACGATAGTGGAATTAAAAAGAGGAGGAGGGGGGGGGGTTACCCAACACTTGCCACTGTACAGCCTTGTGCTGCTCTGGCAGTGTTTGCAGCAGAATGTGCTGATCTACTGTTTGATAAAGATCTCATTTACATTCCAGTCTGGGTTTTCTGCTCCTTACAGGACAGCTTATAGAGATTTCAGTCTTGGATTCTGCTTCCTAACTGTGACATTTACAGACGTGGGCTTTTGGAGGATCCAGACTCACACAGGGGCATGGAAACATAACCCCTGCTGTCCAACTCCTACACTCCAGCATCTCCCCCTACCCTCCTGCCTCCATCCTATTATAACCAGACCCAGCTCCTATAAAGTTCTCTGGCGGCTGTTCTCGTCCTGGCACACAGCTCGTATATTCGCTGGGCTCTGCTCTGCTCTGCCTCTGCTGGTCTTGGTGTTGGTTTTTTTGAGGGAATCTGGGCTCACATGGGTGACACTCACATTAGTGGCAGTCACCGTTTAGGTGCTTCTCAAAGTTCAAAGTACATTATCAGTGTACGGCAGGATTTAAGGCATGGATGTCACTAAAGTTCTTACTCCTGAACAAGAGAGAAAAAAAAAAAAAACAAGGTCATGTTGTTTGGGCCTAGTGATATCCCTGAAGCCCTATTCACATGGGATTAGTATTAGTATGACCTGGGGATGTTGGGTAATTTGTAAATTACCCCCCCACCTCTGTGTTTCATGTGGCGCATTCGCACAGGATTAGTGAAGTCTGCATATTACTCGAATTTAGTGACATTAAAGCCCGGATATGATTCCTCCTGCTCCGCTGCCCGACTGTCCAGGACTTCAGAGACTGGACAAAAATGAAAGAACGGCTGGAGGAGGATCCAGGAGCTGCCTTAAAAATGAGAAGAAGCCCATGAGGTGTCCGCACTTTGAGGAACTGGATGCAGTTCCTTACCGCATGCACTTACACATGTCATCCACGCCAGTGTCCTGTGAAATTTCACCCTTTCGGTGGATGTTTTTCTGCGGATGGGTCTCCAGATAATTCGCCGAGAGACACTAAAATTACCGTTCATCATTTCAACCGCTGCCTCCATTACTCAACCCGGAAAAAGATAGAAAATGGTGCACAATCACTGAGATGCAGATTCACACGGGACATCTGTTTGGCCAAATATGGAAGGTAATTTGCAGTGGAATTTTTACTTTACAAATCACAGACATGGCGCATTCGCACGGGATTAAGATCACAGGCATTTTCCGCTATTATTACAAATGACCAGAGGTTCCCAGGTCATACTGTCCTGTGTGAAGAGGGCTTAAAACTGAGCAACAAACCTGGGTGTAAGGCCGGGCAGTGATTTTAAATTTGATGCTCAGACTAAATCAGTGGTAAAGTCCAGCTTTTTCCAACTGAGACAGATGGTCAAAGTGAAATCATTTCCCCCTCTGCATCACTTTGAGATTTTTATCCACCTCTTGAGGGGAAGCGAGGGTACTGTTTTTTAACGGTTTTGTTTGTCTGATTGTCAGCAACTTTACCTACTCGACCAATTTCCATGAAATTTTCAGGAAAGGTGCAAAGTATTCCAAGATAGATCCCATTACATTTGGTAAATGTAGGTCAAAGGTCAAGGTCACCAAGAATGTGTTTTCCCAATGATAAGAAATAGGGCAAATCAGGTCAAATGTTTGTGAGGGGCGGGGTTTGTTGTGCCTGGCATCACTTAAAATCCATGCTTTTATCAGAACTAGTTTAGATTACTACAACACACTTTATGTTGTTCTTAGCCAGAGGTCACTTACTCGACTGCAGCTGGTTCAAAACTTTTAACTGGAGCGAAAAAAAAAAAAGGGACCATAGTTGTATCGTAGAATTGTTATAAACACTTCATTTAACCTGGTAAATAGAATTATACTAGTGGGTAAAATCTGTCTTTTCAAAAGTCAGAGTAGGGAAGATCTTTGTTGGTCATACTTTAAGAATATAATATATCGACAATTTGTATCAGAAAAAAATATAGGCACAAACAAAAAGAGGTTAGAAGTGTATTGTCGAAAGTGGGAGGTACTTGGTTGGGAGGAGGAGGAGGAGGAGGAAGAGGAGGAGGAGGTGGAGGAGGAAGAGGAGGAGGAAGAGGAAGAGGAGGAGGAGGAGGAGGAGGAAGAGGAAGAGGAAGAAGAAGAGGAGGAGGATGGGATGGGCTGTTTTTATGTGAAATGATGTGAGGTCATTTTTTGGTTTTGTCTTTTTTTATCAGTTTTTTGTTGTGTCCAGTCTCTTTGTTTTCTGTCTATTGTATTCTAATGTGTGTGTGAGATGACAGGTTTTCTTCTGTCGCTGCCCCCAAACTGTGGAATAAACCACCTTTGCACATCAGGAAAGCCGACTCTATTCCTATTTTTAAATTCTCTCTTAAAACATATTTTTCTCTTTAGCTTTTAACTCAGTGTGAGGGGTTGGTTTTTTTATTGTCTTCATGTATAATTACATTTATTGTTTTTATTCATTCTTTTATGAGCTTTATTGGTTTTTATGTCTGTGAACAGCACTTTGGCCAACTGTGTTCTTTTTAAAGTGATTTATAAATAAAGTTGACTTGACATATTATCCCTCTTGGGGAAAATTATTGTACATCCAGCAGTTCACACAACAAAAACAAATGACAGATACGACACAAAAACACAAATCACACATTATTCACTGTTCAGGAGCCTGATAGAGTTCTCGTGCCCACTGGTCCTGCTACATGGTTAAAGCGTATCCTCCTGAAACCCAGCATGTAAACATTTTCACCATTTGACATTAAATAATTGCCTTAATTGGAAACAGCATGACAGAACAGTTTTTTCAGATACATTTTTAAATATATTTTTTATATAATGTCCTTTTCAGTGAACTTTTTTTTAAAGTAAAGCTGTGAAATGTGTCCACTACAGAGGACAAAACTGCACTGGTGGGTCTTAGGAGGGTATCTGTGTCCAGACTGAAGCAGCATGAACTGACCATAGAGGGTGGGCGGGGCCATTCAGGACCGATTGTGTGAGGTCATTTCAGGTCACACCTGCTGCACACCTTCACAGTACCCTGGAGTCTGTTCGCATTTTTGATGTTATGTAGACCAAACCAGCAGATATAAAAGAAAAGGTTAAAACCGACTCAATAAAACAAGAATAAAAAAATATTCATAAGATCCTCAGCTTCTGTTTATACGATATCACAACAATTATTTTTGCCTCAAAATCAATCAATCTCTGTCCAAGATCATGTTGGAGAGTCGGGCCTACATTTTGTAAAGTCTTCTGCATCATTGAGTACATGTTTGGACCCAGTGGTGGTTAATACATGTGGGTAAAGATGCTGCTCATGTTCCCTGAACCACTCTGATGAATGCTGGTATTAACTTAGGAGAAAATGTTTCATCAGGAAAGAAAAAAAATCCACTGATGTTCAGACCTGCTCATTCAGTTTATTCATGTTCAGCTGAAGTCATTTTATGCCAGATATTTAGAGTTCTTCCATTAGCACCATTTATTTGAACCATTGAAAGCTCCAAGTATCCGACTTCCAAAAAGGAGAGAATCCAACATGGGATAGTTTGAGATTGAGATGGCTTCCTGTGAGTTACAGTCATTTTCTTAGCCGCCGTCAGTCCATCTATATGCATTCTTGTCTGCTGTTCCGTTCTCGTGTTTAATGAAACGTCATCAGTCATGGATCAACTGTTTCAACGGCAAATTCGCACAAACCAAGAGAACACATGGAATACCCGGATGTTGTTCTTGTCAGCTAGCTTAAACTAAGGACGCACTGGTTGGTGACTTGTGTAGACCTGGGAAATATCCCAAGATGCACTTCGTTTTATACCCAAATGTTATGGTAGCTTCTGATAACTTCATTTAGAAATATTTTTTGACCATAACGATCTGATGTGATATAATGTTAGACCACGAGGGAGAGGCAGAATAATAGAGAGAGATACGTCTATATTATCATCAACGGAATGTATTACAGTTTAGCAAAGTATACAAAATGTATAAATGACATGTAAATACTACAAATGGACTGAAATCAAATTGAGTGACATGATGGTGATTTGAAGGAAATACATTCAGGAGCCGATGATAGAAATACAGCAGAGACAGGGAAGAAAGTTCACAAATACGCAGCCGTTCAATTCCAGATAGACTTGTGTTCTTAGGAAGTCCGTTCTCTAGGACCGCTCTGAACCAAAACTGTACTCGCTGAGTTTGTAAGTAAGGCCGTACTTTGTGCTCTTGATATTGAGACACAATCACAATCGATCAAACCGACGGCTGTTGAAGAAATGAGAAGCTACTGCGTCAGTTAAAGGGTTAAAGAACTTGTTTTCCCTGAAACATATTAATCACTGCAGTAATTATCCAATAAAAGGATCTTACCTACTTCCAGTCTCAACTGTATGTTACTATTGTATGTTTCTTCAAACCACAAATATGAATAATATCAGTGTTATGGTGATTTACCTACTAACAGCATTTTTTTGTTGTGTCTCTGAGTTATTTTTATGTGTAGGTTTTGATTCTAACTGCATTTGTTTAGGGAAATCTAACAGGGTTTTGTTAAATACAGAAAAAGTCCACAAAGATGCCATTTAACAACATGACTCACAAAGAGTTTAGTCAAATGTAAACCAAACACAATCTTTTCCTAACCCTAACCAAACTGTTGTATTTGTATGTTTTGCTAAATGGGAAACAGGATGCTAATGCCAGCCTCTGGTGCGAGGTTTTGAGTTTGTATATCAACTGTCCACCTCATGCACCTCTTATTTTTAGCTCACAAGGAAAGGCAAAAAAGGCCATTTGATATATAATATATGAGTCTAGGATTGTTGACGTGAAATGTATTTTTTGTGCACAAATGAGATTATACATGTGGTTTACACAAATGTAAACTGGCAACATTTCATTCTGATGATTGGGTTGAGAATAAAGTCAGTTACAATGTGGACTGAACGCTTCGGCAGTTGAATACTGTGTGCTCGAGTTAACGATTGAGTCGTGCAAACCACTGCGAACAGTTTGGGTCTGTTGGGCAGTTCTGCAGCGCCATCCTTTTAGCATGGAGACGCCATTAAAGCACTACAAGCATGACGGCCAAGGTGTACGGACGCCTGGGCTTCCCTTAACCCTTTATAGGACACTCACTGAAACACTCTGAAATTCAAAGTTTCTACCTTAGTGTGTTATTGGACATTGTCATCTACCTCCTCGTCGGTTGGCATGACAACAGTCTCCCTCCTCTTGCCATAAAACATCTGAGCAGCACTTGCTAAAAAGTAAACGCATGCAATAAAACAACTGTTATGAGGTCATAAACTGACAAAAATCACCCATATTCACTATTTACTGCTTCAAAATGTCTGTAAAATGTCTCTGAATGACTGTATATAGACGTCAGGGGTCACGTGATTTATGTTTACGCGGCCATATTGGAAGGCAACCCACAAGCTAGAAAGAGGAGCGCCAGGCTTGTTAGACAGATAATTGTACTTCATTATTGCAGTCGTGATTAGCTTTTGCACAGTAAAACTCTGTTCAACCACAGCAGGACATGGTGAACAGAAGCTTTTCTACAGGATCCGCTGTGTTTTAACCAACCAGGGACAGAAATATAAGACAGAGGAGCGAGTACGGTAGTAGATCTACGGTCACCTGTCGGCTGTATTTTACCTAGAACCATTAAAAGTGGTGAAGGTTCCCCACAGTTTGGAACATATTGCGGTTCTTGGGTCGTGGTTCAGGTGCTGGACGTGGAACCCGAGCTTTGTGCTTAGACTCAAACAGGGCAGGATGTGGCACCGGCGTCCGGGCAGCGGCGTGAACGGTGACTCCAGAGCCTCATCAGGTGAGTGTAGGTCTACTCTGTGTAGTGGTAGTGACAGGTTATTCATTTTAGGTGTTCCTGCTCTTTGTAAGGGTCCAACCCATCAATCACAGCCAGTTTCTCACCGTTGCTTTTCAGCAGACTGTATAGAAACAATAAACTGTCAATAATAACCTGTTTAAAATAAGTCGCTCACTGTCCCGCCTCCACTCTTGTCTTCCAACATGGCGGTGTATCTGTTTACTTCTGGTACTGATGATGTAAGTGGCAGCGGTCTATTATAAAAACCAACATGCTTCTAGACTTCACTGAGGCACAAGATTGACCCCAAATTTAATATTTGAAGAAATTACCAAAAATGATCATTTGCCTGATAAAGGATTAATTGGGTCATGTAAGCCGTCATGACCGTCCAGATGATAAAAATGAAATAGCACAAATATGATCCAGGGAGGATCGTCAGCGTTCGTACAGATACATTCGAGCAGGTTATTTACATGTGATTCCAAACCACCTCCTCCTTTTGTTGGGCCTCTTCATGTCAGACAGATCTCCGCTCTGTCTCTGTCTTAAAACACATCTTTTCTCCTCGGCTGTTGACGTCATTTAAGATGTTTGAATACATTATTATTTTTATTCTATTGTTTGTTTGGTATTGGTTTAATGCTTTTATTTTTATTGTTTTTAATTGTGTCGCTGTTTTATGTCTTCTAATCTATTCTTGTATTTTATTTTGGTTTTATTTAATCTTCTGAACAGCACTTTGGTCAGCTGTGGTTGTTTTAAAGTGCTTTATAAATAAAGTTGGATTGGATCAGTTATCAGAAGGATGTGACTCAACAACACATTGCACTTTACTCTAAACCAGTCTCTCTCTAATGGGGGTATGTGTACCCTCAGGGGGATTTGAAATTAGTTTGAAAAATACATTAAATAAGTCATCATTCACTGAATACAAAATAAATAATGAGCATTAATGTTGAAATATAAAACACAATAAGTACATTCATATAATAAAATTGACACTCCTAGTTTTATTGTCAATCATCTTGTTTAAGCTTTGGTAATTGTTTCAGAACATTTCTATTTTATATTGTTAGAGATGAGTTTATTTGAGTAATTAAGTCATTATTTTTTGTTGATGAAAGGCTGATTTATTAATTAATTAATGACCAATTAATTAATACATTTTTCTTATCCATGAAAGAGTTTCAGTTTATATTTTGCACAATATATTTACTTGCAAAATGTGTTATTTGTAATATATTACAGTTGAATATCTGTTGTTTGTTTACAAAGTTTTAAGAATAAAAACCGACCCCTTTAGCAGAAGAACAAATTAAAACTGTTGAGGGGAGAGATAAAAACATATCTTTCAGGGGGTTCACACTCGCCACTGTTCCAAACTACGAAGTACTTCTAAGACTTTTGCTTTTCACCAAAAGGCTTCTATGAATGACACAATATTTTAGGATAAACTTGTGAAAACAAACTGTAGAATTTCAGTATAATGGTCCATAAAATTGCAGTCGTATTGTGGAAGACTTGGTAGGTTTTTTATTCACATGGCTGCTGCTGCTGTTGTAAATGTGTGTTTTTCTATTTCCTGATCCTCATCTCATCTCTAATCCAACATCCTCCTCTTCCTCTCACCCTCACTGCCTCCATATTTGTACTGTTAAAAAAAAAGGAGCGATCCTACCTAAAATAATATGTTGGATTGCATTGGATTTTGAAATGTCGGACTGATTCCATTTCTGTTTGTTCTGCTTGTTCGTTGTTTAACCCATGGCAGAAGAATGGAACACAAAAAGAAGATAAATGATGAAACAAGATGAAACCCCGCCCCTCACAACCGTTTGACCTGATTTGCCCTATCTCTTATCATTGTGAAAACACACTTTTGGTGACCTTGACCTTTGACCTACATTCACCAAAATTTAATGGGATCTATTCTAGACCACCTCGCACCTTTTCTACAAATTTCATGGAAGTTGGTCCAGTAGTTTCCACATAAAGTTGCTGACAACAAACAAAAAATGAACCAAAAACAATACCTTCGCCTCCCGTTTGGTCAATAATTGTAATATATAATAATTATGACAGATCTAGCAATATATTTAATTAAACTGGTTTAAACTGTGAGAAAATGTGGAAATTTCCACCTCAAGGTTCATCCAGAGACGTTTGTTGCACAGCAACAATCCCCAAAAAAGCAATCTGTTGATGTTTCTTCAGTGATATGCTACATATAGTTTTAGGAAAGAAAATCATTTTTCTTTAATAATATTGTTTTGTCCTGACTTTATGTGGATGAAAACAAAGACACTGAATCATTTTGTCTGTAACAAGCAGCTCCTAACGTTTTGTACGATGTGTGTTTTAAAATTACAAACACAATGAAAAAGCAGACAAAGTCTTTGTACTTTTGATAGGATTAGTGGATCAACCGTTATGAAACATTTACATCAGTAGATGGTTTTGGTGGCCGGTGGATGTTTGGGTCTTTACAGGTTAAAGACTCTCAGACTAAAGATGAGCTGCACACACAGTTCAGTGGAATCCATGGTGGTGACATGAGCTTGTCTCCCTTCATCTGCAGCGCTCCTCATCCCTCTTTTCCCTCCGTTCCTTTCATCTGTCATCCCTCAGGTCAGCGCCACCTCAGCCTGACAGGCCGAACATGCTGCCAGGGGAAAAAACAGGACGGGCCGCTGCCGCCGACGTCACGCCATCGGCCGCGAGGTGCTGCCTGAGCGATGGCCTGCGTGTGGAAGTGTGCATCCTTCATGTACACTTTTGTAGGTGTAGGGGATCTGGGCCAGTCAAAGAGCTACTGTGACCCCACTTTTGCTTCATTACTCCCAATTTACCACTAAACATCCACACAAGTGTGTGTGAAGTTACTTATGGGGTGATAGTAAGATGTCAATGAGCTTTTACCCACACGACGCTGACTTGAAAACATTCAATGGAACATTCAAAACCACTAATGGCTACTAATGGTCAATGACATCAGAGCTGTCATGTTTCTTGTTATTTTTCACTTTCTCTCTTTCATTCGAGTCTGTCTCTGTCTGTTTCTCTGAGATGAAGTGTGTGGTTTTGTACGGGGACACGAGTGGAGACCGCAGCCTTTCTCAGTCTGCACGGGTGTGACAGATGGACCGGCTTTGTTTAGTATCAGACTTCTCCTTCACACTCAGGACGTTTACATGCACATCGAAGTCCAGCTATTGGCTATAACTGAGCGAAGGATTAAACTGGAGTTTCAGAGAAATCTGAGTATACATGCACGGCGAGAAAATCAAATTATTGATGGAGGTACGTTTGACTCCGAGACACTAGGTGGTGCTACACAGCCTTTCACATTGGCATTTTTCTGGTCATGGATGAAGAACAATTAATAAACAAACGCAGCAGATTTGAAGCAGACGTAGTAGAAGGAGGACAACAACACTGAGCGAGAATATGGACGACAACG
>JAPTYQ010000012.1:1570881-1586437 GCA_029814465.1 Ostorhinchus cyanosoma
GTGTGTGTGTGTGTGTGTGTGTGTGTGTGTGTGTGTGTGTGTGTGTGTGTGTGTGTGTGTGTGTGTGTGTGCAGTTGTAAAGAGTTTAATGCATTTGTGCGTGTGTGTACAACGTCCCCACTTTCCTAACACCCTTCCCCATAAATAGGTTTGAAAAGTCACCTGGCTGACGGGGGGAAAGCCGTTTTCTTACCTCAATAAAATTATCTTGGATTTTAGTGTTTGTCCAACACTCTTGTACCCGTTTAAAAAGTCGAGCACGCTCCTCGACTGTGGCTTAGAAAAAAAAAAGGTGTAACTTATAATGGGCTTGGCCTAGCCGGCAATTCCTGCAGCTGAATTAAAATGCAACATTATATGGCTTGGCCAAGGTTAGCCGTGTTAGCCAGGGCGCTGTTACAGGCACTTTTCAAGCCTCTCAATTGAGGTAATAAATTGAGTCTGATGGCTAATTTTAGCTGAAACCCAATACCTCTGACTAAACTATGAGCCAGAGGGGACCATTTAATCAAAATATGTCTGGCACTGCCGCCAATATAGAAACAAGCTGTAAAAAAAAAAAAAGGAGTTTAGCATAAATATATATTTTACAGAAATTTGTTTTAAAGGATACTGTACTGTCTGTCAGTCAAGTGGAAAGAGTTAGACTATGGGAGGTAGAATTCTGGGATTTAAAATCTGAGATATTGTCTTGGCTGGTAAACCTGTGAAAATAAAAGTAAAGTAATCTTTAAATGTATGAAATTTGACTGGCTGACAAATCCATCTATCCAATATGTTCAAAGTTGGATACATTTGATGTCTTAACATCCATCAGGGACTGGATTAGGTTAACATTTGATGTATTTTGGGTTATGTGTTAACAAATATTAAACAAAGTATAAGATGTTCCACCTCCAATGACATCAAATGAATAAATGTACATCAGCCTCAGATGAACCATGGTCTCATCATTGATTAGTTTTTTGTTGCATTCTCACTAATATTCTGGGACTTACTTCATACAGAAGATGAATTTCAAAGCAAATTGTGATGCTACGTACAAAAATGGTCACCAATGTTTTCCATGTTGGCAGAACCATGATGTTTGGTGGCATGGTGTGAACCAAACCCCATTGAACTGGTTTGTTATGTGGTCCTGGAGGTTTATAGGAGGACCACAGCTGAACCTACAGTCCTGGTCTAGAGGTTCCACATGAGCTGAAGCTGTACTTAAATGTGCCTGAGTCAATCCAGAATTGTAGTTGCATTAGTACACATTTTATTTATTTCTTATTTTTAACCTTTATTTAACCAGATTAAGTCCCACTGAGATCGAGATCTCTTTTACAAGGGCAACCTGGCAAAGAGGTCAGCAGCACACACCACGATGAAAAACAGGTTAGAAAATCAGTGACAACAATAAAAAACGAAACAAACAAACAGGAAAAAAGACAATCATTTAGTAAGAACACAGTAAAAACAAAATGTGTGTAATGTCACAAAAATGAAACGCCAAAAATGTTTGAGGACATTTTCAAGTACCGTAGACTCTGTCCTGATAAACTGACCGTAAACAGACTGTAAAGAATGATGTTCTTGCATGACAAAGGATCTGACTAAGACTTGACTAAATTTAGACTAGTGATAGAGGACATGACTAGTTTCTGGCTCAGTAACGTATTGAAAAGTCACAGATAATTTCTGATTGTGTGTGTACTGATCATCGTAAAACAGCCTTCGGTTACAATAAGAGGCAAAGAAGGACTGAATAATGTTGCTTATTATTATTCTACTGTTTATTGATGAGATTCATCTTTTCAAGTACGACTGATTTGAATTAATAGTCTTTGTCAGTATATATTACATGCAGACATACAACACACACACAAACTGAAGTTCACCCTCTGCACTTATCCTATCACGAGCTGAAACACCACATACTGCAGACCAGGTCCATGGAGTTGAACTGGCAACTCTTTAGTCACAAACCTATTCTCAAACACTCTAGGCTTCTAGTCGTCGGCCGCCCTTGAATATCAGAAGTTCTTGTGACTTAACATTTGCTTTACCTGAACAACTCGACTCGTTTTGCATTTATGACTATTATTATTGACTCAACCTAACATTGTTGGATGTTCACTTCAGTAACTCTGGACTTGCTCAAGAGTGAGGTTGTATATTTTTTGTACATGTGTTGACTCCCACCCACCCAAACAAAGTCTACCTTACCTAAAAAACAAACACATGAATCTTACACTTCATATCCTAGAACTCTAACCCCAGTTGGAAATGTTTCCATGGAAAAAGTGGATGAAATATGAAAGTAGTACTTCTGAGACTTTTGTTAATCCTCAAAGACACAAACCAAAATCATCTACTGGTCTATAATATCTGTTGATCCACTAATTCAATCAATAGACGTCAATCCTTGTAAAAATGCAGTTTTTCATCTTTTCGTGGTCATCAGATTTGACCCATGTGGACGTTCAGAGGCTTCGTAGTTACCGTGGAAACATCGTCATCTTCTACAACACTGACTCACCAGTAAAACCAATGGAGTTGGATCAATGACAGTGGATGGAGATACTTGTTTTTGAGCTCAGTTATTGATATGTTTGCTGAAAAAGTCAATTAAAAGTAGGTTGATTTTTAATAGGTTTTTATAAGGAAGAATGATTTTTCACTGACAGAGAAGGTAATGTTATCATAAGTGGTGACAAATGACTTCAAGGTCAAAAAGAGAGAAAAACTGACTTGGAAAATGACAAGTAACACTGCGTATATGGGTTAACGTATATAGAATAGGAAGTTTGGTCAATGGCAGTGGATGGAGACACCTGTTTTCATGCTAAATTAATGATATATTGGCTGAAAAAGTCATATTTCCTTCGGTTTTCTCTGTTTCTGATATAATAAACCTCAACTTTAATCTGACTTTTTATGAACATCTACATGATCAATAAATAAATATAAGAAAATATATGATTTTCACTGAAAAAAATGCTAAATACACAGGATAATGTTATAATAAATGCCAAAAAAAATCACTTAAGAGGTTGAATAGAGAGAAAAACTCATTTGGGAATTGCCATAAAAGTAGCACTGGCTCTTAATTGGTCAATACGAACCAGAAAGGACTCTAACATTTGTTTTCACACCACATGATACATTTAGTATGTGCCTTTTGAGGAAACAAATCTCAACAATCTTAGCATTGGGATCAAAAATGTGCCTCTAACATCCACTGCACTCAGTAAATCACTCTCTGAAAGTATCTCTCAATTAGCATGGGAGAGAAACGGTCTCCGAAGTGGCGTCCGGTTCACAGCCTTCACAGCCTGCCAAGAGCCACATCTCCGAGCCGCAATCAGTGACACTCACAATAAACGGGCTGATATTTAATCATTAGTCGAGGAATGCACAGCGGACGTCTCTAATCTGCTCCCGTGGCTGCTGAAAAGTTACACGGCACGAACAGTGGAAGCCGTGAACTCGCCGTGTCAGCCACAACTGTGCGCCTTCAGGGTTTCGGTGGCAAACCCGAGAGGGGTAACGTTGCATAGCAGGAGGCCTCGGCATGCCATTGCAATTAATGTATTGTCTTACTTAATAAGATGGAAATGTTGGAATGATTAGTGAAGACTGTGGCGTTCACTCTGGGGTTGGTGGGAGGATTAGTTACCAAAGTGCTGAGGTGCTCACTTACACCTACTGCTGAGCTTGACTGAAAGTGAAATGTTGCTGCAAACACACTATTATTGCTGTCAGATAAAATATTTTAGCTTACGATGTATGTGATTAACCCATAAAGACTCAGCGCTAGTTTTATGGCAGCTCCCAAATTATTTTTTCTCTCCATTTAACCTTTCGTAAGTGATTTATCACCATTCATTACAATATTATCCTCTGTATTTTGCATTTTTCCAATGAAAATCTGGTATTTTTGTACATTTAATTCACTGATCCTATAGATGTCCATAAAAGCTCAGGCTATTAAATCAAAAAACACTTTGGTGCAGTGGATAGAACTTGTGTCCTGGGTTCGATTCCAACACCAGTCGACGGGGATGGGACCTTTCTATGTGGAGTTAGAATGTCCTCTCTGTGTCTGTGTGGGTTGAGTCCAGCTTCCTCCCACCATCCAAAGACATGCACTGATAGGATAATTGGATAATCTGTGTGAATGTGAGAGTGACTGTATGTGTTCAGCCCTGTCATGAACTGGTGACATGTCCAGGGTGTACCGCGCCTTCACCCATCTGTAGCTGGGATAGGCTCCAGTGACCCCCGTGACCCCAGTGAGGATAAAGGAGGTTCAGAAAATGAATGAATGAATATATCAAAAACAGAGAAAACTGAAGAAAATTCACTTTTTCTAACACATATATCATTAACTAAATATAGAACAAGCATCTCCATCCACTGTTATTGATCCAACTCCATGGCTTTTACTGGTGAAACAATGTTGTAGAAGATGATGGCGTTTCCACGGTAACTACAGAGCCTCTAAATGTCCAAATGGGTCATATCTGATGATCATGAAAAGAAAACAAACTGCATTTTACACCAATTACTTACATGTGTTGATAGGACTGGTGGATCAACTGCAACCAGCATTTATAGATTTAAGTTTAAATTCAACATGAAAATAGTGATTTTAAATCCACCTTAAGATACTTCTTCACATGACCAATATAGTACTAATTTGTTGTAATAATCCAATTGCAGGAAAATAAAAAGTGTTGACCTTACACGTTTGGTTCAAGATACAAACTAAATAAGGTCTCATTTTTCTCTGCAGCCACAGTTTTTATGCTGGCATTGACTGAACTGGATCTAAACTTAAACACAAGACAATTAACACCAAGACATTTTACTGGGGAGGGACTTTGGTATCACATGGTTTCTCCATGGCCACGCCCCTTTAGAAGACGAGAGGTTGAAGTGAAATATTAATTCACTTCACATGCACTTCAGTGCTTGGAGTATATGTGATTTACAGATCATCAAAGTAAATAAGGGAGACATTTTTCCTGAGTTCACATGTGTTATGAGCATTCTGACATGAAAACGACAGATTCACAAATCCAGAGAAAATGACTGCGAATTCTGTCACTGTTTCAGTAACAAACTCTCACAAAACAAATAAAAAATAAATATTATATTGACATTTTAATCAACATAATCCAGTACCCTACATCCCATAGTGTGTACGTATTGTAGCATATTGACCTTTTTCACACTTGCTGGACATATGTAATCATAACGGAAAAGAACTTCCTGCCAAGTGTCAACACAGTGAAACAAAATGAATAACAGAGTACACAACCTGCCTGACCGATTTATCAAACAGTACATTTACTGATGTTGCAAGGTTCAATGAAGTAAACTCTGTAACCAAAAAGAAAAAAATCATTCATGGGTAAATGTTTCCTACGAGGAATTTGTCCTTAAATATCAAGGTAAGTAGAGTGGGATCAGGCTGTTACTGAACTGCTAGAATGATAAGTCATTAGCATGTTTACATAAACATAATTCATGTATAATGTACAGTCGACTTTACTAAAGCATCATAGTCTGTTTTGAATGAAGCACGATGGCATCATTTTGTTCTGTTTAGGGCTGTCTTCTATGTAGTGACAGTAATGTTAGCTCAATGCCATCATCAGTTAACCTTTCTTTCAGGTAATATTTATGTTTATGTACTTTTCTGAACAGAAATGAAGCTGTTCCATGACAGAAGTCTAGGAACAGCCCAGGGTTCCAGGCAGTGAACTGGGATTCCCAGAACGTAACCTTCAGATGTCAAATGTCTGTTATGGACAGACGTACTTTCCTTTTTAATCACAAACTTTGGTCCCAATCAATTTAATTGAATTCAGTTTTATTTATAGAGCCCTATATCACTACGAGGTTATCTCACAGAGCTTTACAGAGTTCAGTGGATGTAAACAAACAACAGTCAAATAAACAGCAGATGAAGGAAATGCATTAAATGCAAAGAAATGCCTCCTGCTGGATGGGCTGAATCCATTTCCACCAAACCACAGTGAACACAGGAAAAGAATGAGACGACAGATTCAGCTGCTTTGGAGCACGACAGCAAACTGGAACGCTACAAAAACTCTTGTTCTTTGCTTGCATCCTAGTTGTCCTGATAGGTGAGGAAGTACGATTCTATGACAATTGTGACTAATTGATGCCTTTGGGATTGTTTAGAGCTGTTTTTAAATCAATAAAAAAATTGGAAAAAATTTCCGGTCAAAAATATCAAAGTTGTGAAAAAAGTCTATTATTGTGAACATTTTTAAGTTAACTTGTTTGCTAAAGTAACCAACTCTCTCAATACTGATCTAAAGACACCACTTTACCTTGGTAGTTGCTACTATTTTGGGAATAGTCAGCCAAAAGTGAGAAAAGGAATAATCGTGCATGTGTTTTTTTCCCTCCATACGACAAGACAACAATTAAAAACATCGCCTGTGTAACAAAAAAAAAAGAAAAAAAAAAAAGCTGTATGTTTTTGCTTCACTGAAACATCTAGGTGAATAATACGTCCATGCCATTGTCAAAAACAATGATTAACTATGAAACTCGGACAGACCTAATTGGACATTAGGGTTTAAGTAGTAAAGTTTAGACATTAAAATCTTTTTGTGCACATTCTTTTTCACTGACCCCGTGCGTCTAAACCTGGCCAATTATAGCTTGGTAAGTGGGTAATAAATTATGAGTCTGCATTGCTGTGCTGGGATATTAAGCTGTAAAGATTTGACATATTGACTGGCAATGCTATTAAAATCTTTAACCCTAATTACACAAAGCAAGCATAAATTAATATTCCACCCATGCTGATATTCTTAGAGAGGGAGAATAAACAGCATTATGTGGTGTTTTCTTTCTCTGTGTTTTTGGACCAAACACATTACAAAATCTAGATTCCATGGGTATTTGTGCTAAAAGTCTGCAGCTACAGCCACTCCTCAGCATTCACCCGCTGTGTGTCACAAAACAAGGAAATACAATATGACAGTAATTATATTTTGCGTACCATGATGGAATAATCAAATTATTACCAACTTCTTCTGAGTAAATATAACCAGGGCAAACCCAAACACGAAGAGGCCTGCATGATTTTTTGAGAAAATATTTCTCCGGTGAAGAAATTAGCCACAATCGAGTGTTGGCGATTTGTTTTTTATTTTCTTCCTAAACATTTCTAATTGCATCCAGAGGGGCATGGAGCTGGGATTGCTGCTATTGTTGCAGGAGCAGGGTTAAGTGGTCTGACTGCCACACACACTGAACATCACACAAATGTGGACCTGCAGACCTATGCTTTTTATTTTACAACCCCAAATCAAATCCAAATTTGGGACATTACATCAAATTATAACTGAAATTGGTGATCGGCAAATGATCTCTACTGCGTTGTGTATTAAGTCATTCTTGTGTATGTCACTCAACACTACTGATGGGGGTAGAATCTAGTCTAAGGGGGGTAGAATCTGACCTAGGCCGCTTTAACCCGGGGTATAGTCTGCATGAGGAACTACTTCAAGTCACTGAATGGTTTAGGTCCAGAATACATGAAGGAGATGTTAATAGTTTACAAACCCAGTAGGACTCTGAGGTCAACTGTCTCAGGTCACATGATCCAGTCCAGAGTTTGAACTAAACCTGGTTCTGCTGCACACAACTGGAACAAGCCCCAAATGTGAACATTTTTGTCTTTTGAAAGCACTTTTTTAGTTTTAAGGTCTTACTTTACTCCATTCTAATTTTAATGTTTGATTTTAACATAATTAATGTCTTTGTTTTATTCTGTGAAGGCATTTTAAAGTCACGTTTTATCTCGGATGATTTAAATGTCTTTTTTTTGCCCCTTTTTTTATATTAATATAATTTCGATGTATTGCTTTTTTTTAAAGCCTTTGTAAAGCACTTTGAGTTACCCTGTGTATGAACAGTGCTATGTACAAATAAACTTGCCTTGCCTTACTTTGGCCTGTTACACTGACAACAGGCCAAACAGGCCAGGAATCATATAACTGTATTTTCAGTCTCCTTTTAGAACCCTAAAAGAGCCCTTTTGACCCTTTTTCAGCTTTTTCTGCTGTAAATCTTATGAGATTTGTTGATTTAGATTTTGAAAACATTGTTACTAATTCAGCTGATCCTCATCTTTTTCTCTTACCTGTCATGCTGTTGCACAGTTATAGCGAACATTTTTTGTAATGTATAACTTGTACATACAAATGCAATGTAGAACAGGGTGCTTCTCTGAAACTGGTCCTAAAAACAGGAAATGGGGTTAAAAATTCAAATAAGATGTAGGCTTTGTCCATTTTGAAAATAAATATTTACTGAGATAAAAGAGAAACTATTTTTCAGATAAAACAAAAATCTGCATGTAACAGTTTAAAAGGGAAAAAAAATTACATGCTACTATTTTTTTTTAATATCTCTTTATTCTCTCACAGGTACATTTTGGGAATTCAACTAATTGTAGAAGGCACAGTGTTCCACAAAAATGACCCACTGTTGCAAAATCATTTGCGATTTATATAAGTTTAAATGGGCAGGTTCTGTGTGTAACGCGAGTGGACACAATGGATTCCACACAAAACCTGGAAGGAGACTGAGATTAATGAAAAACCCACACGTCTGGATTAGAAAAACCACTAGATCAACACATTTAACCCAGTGTCTTTATTCATAGTCTATATAAGACCATTTACAGCCATGTTTTCAGATTAAATGCACTGACACCTACGTAGATTTAACTGTCCATATTTGGGTCTTGTTTTTGGACCCAATATTCAATAAAAAATGTATACATTTTGTGATGTTTCAGAGCAACAGTATTATTTTTTTGCATTTATCTGAGGTCATCATTAGGTACATCCTGGGGGGGAAATATGTCTAAAATTCTCTTTTATTATTGGGTCTAAAAAGCTGGAAAAGTGCCAGATATCAAAATGACCAGTTTCATAGAATCACCCATATTCAGTAGTTTCCTGTCTCTCCTTTTGCAGCAGTTTTTTTTTGTGTTTGTTTTCTAAACCTGTCATGATGAAGTAAAATCCAATCTCCTTTAAGCAAACATACTCAACAGCTGCATCTTGTAAAAAAACCAAAAAACAGTGCATCTTTCCTTTGAGGCGTCTGCTGTCCTGCGTGTTTACACATCAAGTTGATTTGCTGATCTTTATGGAAAACATGAAGAGATTATTGGAGGGAGGTGAATCAAAGTGACACTAGTGACACACACTCAGGCCGACCAATATACACTCCCACCACCACAGGCTGGAGTCCCACAGGCTGTGGTGAGTTTCTGGCTGGCAGTGACGTACGAACGCCGGCGGCTCCTCGGTGCGCCTTTTGCTCCTGATTGGCTTTTAATTGATTTCTCATAGAAGATGTGGTTCATTCTTGTCATTGAGATGGAGTCTTTTGGGTTTTTAATTTGCAGATCTCTTGATTTATCCCCTTCAGTCTGTGATTATTACAATTATGTGGCTTTTGTAATTGGTGGATATCGAGTTGATGTTTTTTGGGGGGAAAACATTACTTTGAAACAGAGAAAGCTGCCAGGGACAATGAGGGCGGGGTTTGATACATGGGCACACTTGTGGTTGGACCAGTGTGTGTTTGTGTGTGTCATGTACGGTATGCGTTTCTGCATCCTGCACGTCTGCAGCGTGCGTGCCGACTGCAGCGCCGCGACAGCCTTGGTGTGTACACTGCCGGTTTGTGTTTACTGAAATGCATGTGTGTGTGTGTGTGTGTGCGTGTTTATGGAGTGGCTGTGATGTGGAGCACCTGCCCGCTCTGCTCAGTCACGCTGCTGTGTGGACGCTACTGAGCTGGAACCTTCCAGATGACATCATCAAAAAGTGACAAGGCAGACGGGTCAGGGCGCCTGCGACCACGTCCACACTGGAAAAGGTAACGTTAGTGTTTGTCTACACACACACACACACACACACACACACACACACACACACACACACACACACACCTTTTCATAGTGTGACCGTGAAGCAAAACCACTGAAGAAAAGCTTTTATGAAACTGAATCAGGCACCTGTATCTGGAATCATGTCTCAGGGGTTAAACCCTGCTGGTGAAAACCAGCCCGCCAAAGGCTCCAGCCTGGCCCGCGCGGTGAAATTGTGAAAAGCAAAAATTACACTGAACGTATTAATCATTTTAGTTCAGGTTCCACATACAGACGTAAAAACAAGTACAAATTATTTGCTTTGTTTCAGTGAAAAAAGTTAAATGAAAATACTTACATTTATAAACTATCCTTTTCACCAAAAATGTGAATACTCTAAACAAATACTAACAACATGAAATGAATTAAGAGAAATTACCACAATTTTACCAATACTGTATCTGTTACTAAATGTTTTGTGTATTTGTAGATCTACTGTGATCTGTTAGTTGTAATGTACATGTGGAAATTATAAACTGAGGAAGAATATTATTAAAATTGCACTTATTTTTCTTAATAAATTTCAGTTTGTTCATGTTATTCAAATGTTTTAAAGGATAGTTTATAGATAAAGGTTTTCATAATGTAATTTTACTTTTTTTCATTCTACAACAAGAGAAAAGTTTGGAGTTGACATTATTTATATGTTATTATTTTATTGGTCCGGCCCACTTCAGATCGTATTAGGAGGATGCGGCCCCTGAACTAAAATGAGTTTGACACCCCGAGGTTAAAGGGTTAATATTACCCGCTGGCATTTGTACATTCTAGTGTATTGGTACATCATATTACTTGAGATATTTTTAGTGTATTCTTTTTAAAGAGCAAGCTTTACAAAAGAGTAAACACAGAAACCAGATGGGCACCCACCTCCACCTGTCCTCCCAAAATATTTTACCCACTGCTGAGTAAAATACCTCTACATTCTATTTGGCTGTTTTTACCCACTGGCTTTAGTTTCACCATTGCATATGCAAGTGTTGGTCTGTCTAGACCGCAGAAGACAGTTGAGCAAGAGGATATTCTTTTTTTCCATTTGAGAGCAATTTAGAGGATTGTATAACCTCTTTCCACCTGTGTCCCTCCGCCTACCTGGTATTTGTCAGGATCTGTGTAATTACGCATGTCTGTCGCTCACTCTGCATCTCATATCCTGAGTACAACATTTGCAATGGCCCAGATTTACCTACTTTGAAATGGTTTTCGGTCAATCCCCCCCCCACATAACACTCTGGTTTCAGTGCAAGAGAAAATAAGTGGCAAGAAGATGTTGTCGGGTTGCAAAATAGACAAAATATCTCCTGTCCTGTGCGTCCTGTCTTGCGCTCTGCCACATCATAATCAAATCAAACCATTTTTCTAATGACTTGCTGGGCAAAGTAGACGGCGTGTTGCTGCCCAAACAAAATAACCCAGAATGCACAGCAGGACCAAAACGGTATCGGCATTTCAGCGAGCTCTCCCTTGGAGAAACTGTTTTGATTCAGGAACATTCCTATTTCAGGAACTTTAAATGTTAAGTAAAGAAACATTATGAAAGGAGGGCTGAATGGAAAGCTGTGTGTATGTGTATATATATATATATATATATATATGTGTATATATATATATGTATATGTATGTGTGCGTGTGTGTGTGTGTGTGTGTGTGTGTGTGTGCGCGTGTGCACAGACGTGCATGCATGTGGATTAGATGAGGCCGGGGCCAAAGACTGTGTGTTCGTATGTGTGATTTGGACATACACCTCTAAGCACACCTAAGTGTATCTAGCCAAATGTTTTTATATGGTTCCATGACGGGGGAGAGAGTCTGTCTAACAAAGGAGACTATTTCGATGGGGCCGGTCAGTGAAGGAGCGCTGGACTCATAATGACATAGAAAACAAACAGTGGTGAATGGGCACATGGTCCCTCTGTAACCACAGGACCCTTAACGGGAAGAGCTTGTCCAGCAGCGTACAGCCCAGCTCCAGCTCTACAGGAAGACACAGGCGCCAAGGAGTTAAAGTACACCTACTGTGTGTACAGTGGGCGACATGTGTTGCAGATCAGCTGCACATTTCCACAAATGCAAAAAAAAATCCAAAGATCCATTTAAAAAAAAAAAGAAGTTTTACTTCCAGTCAAGTGCTGTTCAGAAACTGCTTTGCAGATTATCATATGAGTACACATGTTCATACTGATACCGCACCTCTATCCAAGTCACAGGGGAAACTTCCCAATCAACCACCAGCAACAATATTATCCTGCCATTCACTGTCGCTGCAGTGATTGATGAAGCCGAGGGAAGGCTCGACTCTTATGGCTCACAGCGCCCCAGATCTCAGCGTCGGAGCTCTTGTAGAATAACAGCGTGCAGACAAACCTCAGATTCGACTCACTCGCTGCTACATGGTATAATTTAAGGGCCAAAAAATACCACGTTGTCCCGAGGTGATGGAGAGCTGTGCTTCAAATGCATGCCCAGATGAAATGCTTGGCAGTGCAAGGGAGATATTTTAAGCAGGTTTGAGTGTTAAACTCATGAGGTATTTGCAGAAACGTTGACAAATGTGGCTAGACTGCTGCAAAAGAAGGAATATCTGACATAGATAAATTGACTTAAATGTGGAATATTTGACTGATAAATAAATCTAAAAAAATATCTAATTATTGAGACTTAATCTTTATACGATTATTTGACTTATTCCAATAATTTTCATCTTGAGCTACCCCACTTAGATATTACGACAAATTTTAAGTACTATTTATAACAAAACAAGCTACATTGTTGGTGGATGAGTATGGAGGACACAGTTTGCCTTCAAGAAATTTTTTCTTGTTTTATGTAGTTTTGCCAGAAATGGAGAGATATATTGTTTGCGTTGAGCACATGTTGCAGCCATACTTTCATACCAAAGGGATATTCTTATTTGTTAGTTTGGCAAAGTACAGTAATCTGTGTACTATTTGTTCTTTTCATATTCAATTGAAAATCCACATTCTGGAAAATGAAAAAATGACTCATTTCATTATTCATGGACAAATCAAAAATCAAAAAAGTTTTTCCATTGTTTCGATTGAACACACAAATTAAAAATTGGAAATAAGCAAATGGACCAAATGTGGGGTTTCATGTTGAAAGTTTTGATATCCGATTTGGTCTGACCCAAAAGTTACTGACTTCTTCCTGTGTTGAGCTGGACAATCGTTTTATTATCTATTATTGTGTCTCATGCATTCTGCACTAATGGAGAATTTTAGTTAGTTAAAGTTATTCAGAGGCAGCAAACATGGAGGATGACATGACAACTGAAAAAAATGGTCAGGATCTTCCAGATGATGTGGTTTTGTCTAATAGAGGGCGTCCATGGTGGCCAATCTAAGTAGAAGACACTTTGCATAACACATGAAGAAGTCGGTAACTTCCAGGTCATACCAAACTGGATATCAAAAATGTCAACATGACATCTGACATTTGGTCCATTTGCTTATTTCCAATTTTTAATTTGTGCATACGATTGAAACAATGAAAAACTTCAAGATTTTTGTCTGAAAAGGTAGTTCTCAGCTAAAAAAAAAAACCCCCCAAAAAAACAGAAAATATAAAAACACTTGAACTCAATCAGATATGGTTTTACTTCCATTGGACAAAAACCTCTGTGTGTTCAATTCTAGAATAAGTGACGAATCTACTTTTAATTTTTAACTGAGTGCACTTTTTAGTTTTGGTTCCAATGGACCTAATTTAGTGTTAAAGGGAATATTTCCATATATATTATTTCTGGTGGGTCCTGAACCAGGCCAGTTGAGAACTACTGCAGTACCTGACCAGTAATCTGGGCTTTTGTCTTTTGGGTATGCACCTCTACCCTGGTCTTACAAATTGTTTAGTTGGTTTGAACAAAAACCCCAGCGTCCACCGCGAAAAGAGACTGTGAGACTAAAGGTGTCCAAAAACCACGAGCCCCTTATTCAACACATTTTTAACAAAAAGCTCCTTAAACATGTATACCAGCACATCCCACATCTTAATTGGAAAATGCAAATAACCCTTAAGACCCAGTGCTGCTTTTTCGGCAATTCCCAAATGAATGTTTTCTCTAGATTTAATCTTTAAGTGATTTATCACCATTTATTCTAATATAATCCTCTATATTTTGTTTTTTCAGTTAAAATCCTGTATTTCCTATATTTATTCACTGATCATTTAGATGTTCATAAAAGCTCTGAGTGAAGTCGAATGTTATTAGATCAAAAACAGAGAAAAACTGAAGGAAAAAGTAACTTTTTCTGTAAAACTGATCAATAGCTGAAAGTAAAAACAAACATCTCCATCCGCTGTCCTTGATCAACTCCCTGGGTTTTACTGGTGAACCAATGTTGTAGAAGATGACGGTGTTTCCACGGTAACAACAGAGCCTCTGGACACCAAAAGGGTCACATCTGATGATTATCAAAAGATGACAAACTGCATTTTATCTCAACTATTTGCATGTATTGATAGGATTAGTGGATCAACAGGTATTAAACAGTTTGGATCACTGGATAACTTTGGTTTTGGCTGTTTGGTTTTTATGGGTTCAAGTGAGGTAGATGTTCTCCAAAAATATTACCCTCTTGCAACAGTCTCACCATGAAATGATTCACAGTCATTAAAACGCCTTCCGCATGACAAACTTACCCTCACTTACCTGGTTTAAGCAGTGCATGTAAACATACTCGGTGTGAATATTTTTTGACAAAGACCTGATATTTTAAGGAGTGTTTTTTTTTCCACATGAGGTCAGGTCAAAACTGGTTTAAAAAATACAAATAAAAAAAGAGGTAGCTGTTAAGTGTGGGCGGTGATGTCTAAACAACAGATGCATGTGGAAATGCAGACATGTGTTCACTTTCCGGTTTACGTCCTCTCTCTGTCAGCCCACACAGATGTTTTAAAGACACTGAATTTAGTTTTATTGCCCACTTTTATTTATTTGCTTAGTATGTCTGGCAGATTTTTCCACCTTCTGAGGGTTAGTAAAGACACACAGAGGCAGTAGGGCACCTGTAGGCCCACTGCTGTTTAGAAACCAGCCTTTTCTGTCTGCAGTCACGTTTCCAGTGGACATCTGCGCAAAGCTTTACCAATATTTACTAAATATTGAAAAAAGAAAAGTGCGTAATGTCGGTTTTTCCATTAAATCACAAATGCAATGATTTGTTTATCGCAAGATGTCAAGAGAAGTTATTCCATAAACATGGCGACAAACATAAATATCATGTTGATTTACATATATATACATTGTAATAAACGACCCCATACTAAATTCAAAATCATAATGCACCTTAGGGCTTTGTACAATGCACTGCAGCACTTTGAATGTTTATTGTGTATGTATGTGTATGTATGTATGTATGTATGTATGTATGTATGTATGTGTATATACGTGTGTATGTGTATGTGTGTATGTATGTATGTGTGTGTGTGTGTATGTATATATAAATATGTGTATACGTGTGTGTGTGTGTGTGTGTGTGTGTGTGTATGTATGTATATATGCACTGCAGCACTTTAAATAAGTTACTTTCTTATAATAATATTTATGAA
>JAPTYQ010000012.1:1591519-1608506 GCA_029814465.1 Ostorhinchus cyanosoma
AACCATTCCTGTTTTGGGGGCCGTCTCATTGTTGTCCCTCTGATGCACCTGTTGTTGATTTCATTAACAACAAAGCAACTGAAACTGATGAACAACCCCCTCTGCTCCTGAACTGAGCAGATCAATATCCCACAAGTTTGACTGATAGGTTACTATACTCTAAAAGTGTTCCTCTAATTTTTTTGAGCAGTGTACACACACACACACACACACACACACACACACAAAATAGAAGTGGGTAAAAAAATAAAAAAATAAAACGTCAATTTCATGAACAGATCACAGGAGTTATTCCATCTTGCAATGAAGAAATTGCTGAACTTTTCAGGGAATGAGTTTGTATTAACGTTACTGCACTAACAATGGTGACGCTGATAATCATACAAGCAAGAAGGGAAGAGTTCAGTGAACTTTATCCTGATGGATGAAACAGAAATGCTGAGAAACATTTTTCACCAAAACACCCCTCTGGGGTGTCTGGACGTGCATACGAGTCGACCGCAGCAGCTCCCCCACTTAGTTTTATTACACGAGGTCGTAACGTTCTTCCGCGCGTTGTTCTACCGGCTGTTTTTCTCGATAGTCACACATAATCCTGCCAAGAACTAATTGCCATAGTTACATATTCCGAGGTCGTATGTGGCTTAATCTGTGTATGTGTGTGGGTGAGTGAAAGTGTAAGTAAAAACCAGACAAGAGTGAGAGGGAGACAGGTTACACTGGCAGAATGTCTGCTTTATGCCCCCACTCACCACAAGTAGCTCAGATATATCACCACTTCCTGTGCATTATGGGATACTACAATGGCAATAAACAGAAATGGAGGAAATCTGAAATGAGGTGACTGAGACTTTTTATGACTTGTCATTTTCACAATGCAGAGGTCTGCAGCAGAAAATCAAACAATACCTGCTGTGTATCATACATTTATCTTATTGTCCACAGTTTAAAAAAAAAGATGGAAGAAAACTCAGTAAGGAAAAGATGTATGGGGAAATCTTCAGTGCTTTTAGATTGATAGCGTCTTCCAAGTTAAACACACTTTAATCGTCGTCCTCTTCTGCTTTTGTTTTTTTTTATCTCCCTTTTAACCTCCTAATCTGGCTCTTTGGCTCAGGAAACACGAGACTAAATCTGAAACCTCCGTTGATCATGATGAGCTTGATTTACTCGGTGCATGTCCATATACAGAGCAGTGTTTGCCATCAATAACTCATCTCCATTTGTCTGTGAGTTTCCATGAATGAGTGGGAGTGATTGATTGCGTGTCCCCATCCCATTGAACGTCTTTCCACAAATACAGCCAATCATAGCATTGGGGTTTTATTGGAGATAATTACTGCCCTGGTTGTATAAATGTAGAGCAGTTAGTGCTAGCTTAAGATATAGTTGCAATTTTGTTCTTGTTTTCCTCTGTTCCATGTAGACTTCAGCGCTTTAACCTCTGACGTGTCTGTGGTGAGTGTTCTGAATGTATGATTTATTGTAAATATTCATAAAAATTCAACAGTTTGCGCGACAGGACAAATTTTACAAATGTGCTGATAGAATAGACCTTGTTCTTATAGACATGCTCAGTACACCCTACTGCCTGTTGAAGGGGGGGGGCAAAACACAGAGTAGTGAATGAGACAGACTCAAAAATAGACAATTTGGGCTTTTTTTTTTTTTTTTTTTACACCATTTTCCTTGTGTTTATTTGTTTTTACTGTTTGCAGTGTTGTGGTGATTTTCCTTTTTTTTTTTTCTGTGTTTTTACTGAGTTTTGACCGTGTAACTGCTTTATGGAAGTGTCAAAAAGCAACTGGACCGATTATTATTATTTTTATTATCTATTTTTTGTAAGAGCCCAAAGCATAAACTACTGGGCCCAAATTCAAATCCTCCTTGTTGTCAGTGTTTTCCAGTTCACGTTCAACATCCTTAATCTTTACATTCTGAGCGCCTTATTTAGTCCAAACCTGTCAAAAATCAATTCCTCTCTTTGTCTTTTTCTGTTATTCCACTCTGTTTTGACCCTAAAATCTGGGATGCCAATAAAGGGGGTGAACATGACAAATTCATGGGGCCCAGTTTTTGTGGGGGGTTCAGATTGTGGAGGGGGCCAAGTGGATACAGGTTCGAAGCTTTGAAAAGTTTGTGTGAGATCTGGGGTGTTACGGTTTTGTTTTCACGCTCGGTGATGTTGTTTATGGATAGATGGCCAATAAACCATGCATCAGAAATAACTGTCCTTTTTTCGTGTTTATTAACAGCAATAAACATGTCAAACCAGCCATTTCAATATATAGCCTAAATGCATGCAAACGTGTGTGCGTGCAGATGAATACAAAACTCATTTAAACACACAATACAACAACTCTCAACCAATACAACTGTTGCACTAAAATAAAAATAGTTCTGTCATGGACAACCAAAACCATCAATATTAAGTCACACTTGGAAACAATGTCAAGTCCCATTCAAAGAAATAGATTTGAATATTACAGACTTCATACAAACAACTGATTCCACCAGTACCATCTGACTCTAACAAAACTGACAAACCAAGATTTAAAATGAAACCACAGTCACATGGACTAAATGATGGAAAAAAACTGTAAATATACTGTAGAGTCTACAGTCCATAGTATGGACCAACTCATCTAAGAACAAACTGAGCTTCATAAGCATCTTATGAATGTGAACATGTGCAGATGTCATGGCACAGCGGCCAATAAACCAGCATCAGAGATAATAAAACCACCACGTACCTGTTGTTCACCTGAAAAAAAAAAAGTTATTAACAGATAACCAGCCATGTAAGTGTGTGCACAGCTGAATATGTTGCATATTTCAACAGAAATAAAGATTTAACTAAAATAATCAGCTCATAATCACCACCAGTGCAAGAGTTGAAATGTCACCACACAAAATTTAATAGTCATGTCATTGACAACCAAAACTATCAATATTAAGTCACCCTGGGAAACGACATCCTGTCCCAATCACAGAAATAGATTTTACAGAAATCAGTAAGATCTGATTCTAACAAAACAAGAACATATAAAGCTAGTAAATATACTAGACCAATTATGTATCCAGAGTTTCTTCAAGATCTTAGAAATCTACACAATTTCCGAGGTTACGAATGAACACGTGAACCACAATCTCAGAAATAGAGGCAACTATGACTTTATAAAAAGGAATTACTCTAATAAGAACCAGCTGAATCCAACAACTGACAAACCAAGAGGAATTTGACATCCACTCCACAAAAGGGCTCAAATATGAAATTCCAGCAATTATACTAGACCATCTCCAAATGAACCAACAGTCAGAGCATCATCAGTGTCTTAGAAATTTGAACATGTGTGAATGTCATGGCACGGCGACCAATAAAACAGCAGCAGAAATAATAAAAACACCACATACCTGTAAATATGACAAACCAGCCAGATGAAGGTGTATGTGCAGAAAAACCAGTAACTCAAATAATCTCCTGACAATCAATGGACTTAAATACTCCTGTCAGAATGCAAAAAATGCATCCAACAAATATGCAGTCCCACAGAAATAAAGCATTTATGACCAACTTTACACAATCAGTAAAGCACCACTTGAATCTAACTAAAAACTGTCACAAACAGCCGTAACGAAACCAAGGAAATCCATCAAACTTGCAATTATACAATACCTTCAAAAGCTACATTTAATTCAAAACAAGCAGAATGAACAGGTCCAACAAACAAGCAATATGCAGACGCATGCGCACAGGCCCAGTGTGGAGACAGGGAGCGCGAGACCGTCACCAGAAGGAGCAGAACTACTACCTCAATAAACCAAAACCTGGTCTTACCATGAGACATACTGCTGCGTTTTGACCACGCAGAGTTCAACGTCATCTCCTGGTCAAAATAGAATTCATTTAAGATGTTTTATCCACATATTAACGTTGGTAGAAACGCTATAAAACAGTTTAATTGTATTACCTTTCTGTGCGCAGCTCCTGGTTAATCCCTGCCCTACTGTGTCCAAGCGGCTGGAGTTCTGTTTGTTGAGTCAAACTGGGTCTATTTACGCACTGTAACTTTTATAAAAAATAAAGCGGACTTTTCTCTAAAGCTTCTCCTCTTCATAAATCAAAAAATATGTGCGTAAGAAACGTTGAATAAAATGTTAACATCTGTCTGGTCTCGCGCTTCGCTGGTTCTTATCAATTAATATGTTGATTGGTATCACCGGTGCAAGTGATGTTCCACTAAAGGAGAGTTAATGAAAAAAAAAAAAATCCTTTTTTTTTTTTAAAACTCTAATTGTCTCTTCTTCAACAGAGCGGAAGCCCACGGAAAAGTAATAATTTATGTTGTTTTTAATTGATTAACTCTCCTTTAGGGAACATCTTCAAGTGCGCATCCTGCTGACGTCACTCCCACACGTGATCCTAATCAACCTTCAAACTGGTTCGAACCGGCAGAGCACCAGACCAGGCCCATGTCAACACGTTATTTAACGCTTTTACGCTATGGCTTCACTTCTACGAAAAGGAGACGCTTCAGAGAAAGGTATATATTTTATTTTTTTATTTGTTACGTTACTGTGCATAAAAAGGGCCAAGTTTGGCTCAACAACCGAACTCCAGCCGCTTGGAAACAGTAACTCGAGGAGCCATAGAGGATGAACCACGAACTGCGGACCCAAAGGTAATATATTAAACAGTTTTATAGTGTTTTTACCATCGTTGATATGTGGATAAAGCGTCTTAAATTAATTGTATTTATAGTAGTAGAATGTCTCATAGTATGACCTGGTTTTGGTTTATTGAGGTGGTGGTCTCGCGCTTTGGGTCTCCACACTGAGCCCGTGCGCATGCGTCTGCATAAATCTGGTTTCTACAGTCCTGGGGTCCATTTCACAAAGCAGTGTCAACAAACTATCAGAGTTGATCTCCTCAGAGATAGGAAACTCAGATAATTTTCACAAATCCATTGGCAGAGTTTTTGGTTTGAATTAAAATAATAATAATTGACCAAAAAAATTATCACGTTTTGTTTTCTTATTTCTTAACACTTACTTGAGTTTGGCGTCGGCGTCACCATTATTCCCCCCCACACACACACACACACACACTGTCACCTTTTTTTCTCTGAGGAGTGTGCAGGTATGAAGTACTTTAACATGACATGTTACAATTGACAAAAATAAAATGTTGGGGTAAAAAATTCTTAAATTTCTACTATGTGAGATGGGGACTCAAAAATTTACTTTTTTTTCTCCACTTTACACAGATGTAAAATAAATGCTGTTCTCATAAAAAATTGATCCTAAATGATACATAGGGCTTTAGCTGTGATCTTAAACTACAAGTGGGATCAATATTAGATAAAAATGTTTTTAAAAGTTTTTATGAACACAGATATGTTGTGATGCAGGTGGGAGTTTTACTTACCGAAAGATGTTCTGAGGGCAGACACTGTTGTGATTGGTCCAATCAAGCACCCGATCAAACTGGAGGAGAGCTGGGAGAAATATGCACTAAGCGGCCAACGATTCTTTCTAGGATCATCATTACTGTGGTTTGAAGGCCCTGTGTTCATCGTGGAAAGGTAAGTTTATGTTTCATTAAAATAATAGTATGGAATAAAATGGCATAGAAGTACTCAGTTAACAGGAAAAGTGGTAGTGAATTTTCATGTATCAATTTTCTTTACTCAGTAACATGCCTACTAATGCTGATACAGTTTTCTTAAGCACACCTTTGTATAATCATTATTAACTAGCACCAACCTGAGGTAGGTTCCTCAGTTCATAGTTAACACTTCATGGTTAGTTCTTCTGCTGCTTGTGTTGAACAAATGTTTTTTTTTTTACATTAAATAACACAGAAATGTAATGATTCTGTGGGTGAAATTGGGCTATCACATTTATTTGACTATCAAATGCCCTCAGACAAATTTATGAACTTATGAATTGACTTTTTTAACTGTTGAGTTATAACAGTGATTGGACATTAACTTGTGGAGGCGGGCTTTTGCCTGCCTGGACAGGCACACACATTCAGTAGCCCATAAAGTGCCAATGCAAAATCAATTGCAAAACCAAAAAAACATGGGCAGTAAGGGCGGATTGTAGCATGGACCAAACAGTTCAGTATTTTCCCAAGCACCGTCGCATTCCTAGTGGTAACTGCTGCTCCTGGCTGGTTTCACCACTCTGCACCAAATTTGGTACACATGTTTATCTCGGTGAGATCTAGTACAAAAAAGTCCAATGGGTCCAAAATGTCAGACCAACAGGAACAACAACACTCCTCCAAGGGATTTAACTCAGTGGACTTCAGACTTGGTCAGTTAAGTCTTAAGAGGTTGTAGATGAAAAGTTGCATAAAGACTTGGCAGGTGACCATCAACGCAGGTGGGGCAGCAAATTTTGATGTCTCGCCATGAAAAATGAAACTCTTATAACTCAGCCATTTCTCATTCAGTCGACACCAAACTTGAGGTGGTCACAAACATTGAATATGGGGCCTATCCTGTGCCTCAGTGAGGCCCAGAAGTATGTTGGTTTTTGTGACACTATAGTGATTCAGAGTTTTTCTATGAATTTTGAAGCTGTTAATAGTGAATGACTGATTTTTGTCTTTTATGACCTTTTATAAAAGTTGTTTAAATGCACATGTTTACTTTTTAGCAAGTGCTACTCGAAAGCTTTATGGCAAGAGGAAGGAGACAGTTGCCACGGCAACCGACAAGGAGGTAGATGAGGATGTCAAATAACACACTAAGGTTGAAATTGCAAATTTCAGAGTATTTTGTTGAGTGACCTATAAAGAGTTAAGAGGGTTTAAAGCTTCTTTATCCACTTTCCTTTTACTTGGTGAATCTTGAAAACATTAAACCTCCATCTTGACCTCTGCTGTTCTCACCACCATGAGGTTCCTTTATCCTCTTTGATTCAGTGCTGGCTCTGATATCAATAAATGTAATGTGGATGAAATAACTGAGGTCATTCTGGGAATTTGAACTGGATCCACCACCATTATTTGGATAGGTGCACAGTAGGCCTTCAGAGACCGACACCATCGCTCCAACCATTACTTTTTACTGCATGGTTACTGAACCACTGCTGCACCTTGGCTCTGTGCTTAAGAGGGAGATTTTGGGGTGAAAAGATCCTGCAAGTTGAAATGTGCAGTAGTTTTTCAGAGTCCGTAATGTAGGCAGAAACATGTTCATTGGTTAGACCGCTTTTTAAAACGCTTGATGTACACAGGATGCTTGTGCAGGTCTTTTTGAAACACTGTTTTCCAGACCTTGAAAAGTCTGGAATTTTGTCTGAGCCTTATTAAAGTATGGAAAAAAAATTCTCCCATGTTGAATTTTAGAGTATGGTCAAAGACACATGATCTTATAAGATAAGAAATACATGAGGAAAGCATAGAAAACACATTTCACTAATCAGTACTGAAATGATTTTAGTGGAACTTGTTTGTGTGATATCCATATATTTTTGTGATTTTCCTATGTTTTGAAAATATTTCTCAGTAAAAAATAATTTACTGCGATTTATGCATTCATTCATACATTTATTATAATGAAATTTTATACTACACACAGCAGGTGCGTAGTAGGAACTCATGTATAAAAGTGTATAAAGTCAAGGTCTGGGGAAAAAAATTGCAGTTCAGAGAAAGTCTGGAATTATTTGGATTAAGAGCAAGGACCCTGAATGACGAGACTGCATTTTCTGCAGGATAAAGTTAATTTACTGGATAATATCCAGACACACAGCAAAAACTCAATTCCTTGAGTGTTTTCCATTAACCTCCTGAGACCCAGTGAAGTACAACTTTGTTTTGTTTTTTTAATTAAATAATTGCCTATATTGAAAACATCATGACAGTTTGTTTTTGTATAAAGCTGTGAAACTGTTGTCCACAAACATGAACAGAACCCATAGTGCTGGGTCTTAGGAGATTAACTGTATTTAATTCTTGGTTACCTTAAAGGGTTAGTGTGTGAGTCAATGACTTGTAGCAGTAAAGTTGCTGTTTGGAGCTCTCTGGATACCGTAACCCTCCCCTATGGTGATTATAAAAACAAAACAAAAACTCAAGTGGGCAGTTTCAGGTTGTCGGCTGTGAAATAATGCAGATTACTCACCGTGAAGTAGGAACAAAAAACCAAAACCAAAAACAGGATGTTTGGAGCCAAAGTACAAATATGGCAACACAACATGCTCCGCTGTAAACACTAACTTGCTTGTTCTTGAGGTATTAATAGTTCAAGTACAATATTTGTGCACAAAATACACAAGGGTTTAATGCTTCTTTCATTCTTTTTTAATAAATATCATGTCCAATCATCTGAAATATATCTATGTCTTACACATGGGACTTCTAACAGCAAATTATTTTTTTTTTTTTCCAGAAAGCAGTTTTAGCATATAAGCGTATTTTCTACAATAGCACTCTTGTGTCTTTTACGGTTCTCAAAGTAGCATCTAGGGCCCTTATTTCTTCCAGATATTCAAATACATCAGCGAGCAGGAGGTTGCAGAGTGTTGTGTGAATAGGCGGGTCTATTGGTAAGCACCACCTACTTTTTCATTCATTAGAAACAGAACCAGAGAGAGAAAGAGAATTGCAACATGCTTTGATGTAACTGACGTGGTTCATGTAAGCCTCAATAGTTCCAAACAAACTGCATGCTGTCATGGTCTTCTATGGGACAGATAGTAGCAAGTGCGTTACTGCAGGTAAATATCCAAATAAACCACATACAAGTATATTTCCAACTGTTGTTGTGCTACTGTATGTATGTTTGTGTCAGTTATGCTCTTGAGTAGTGGGGTTGACCACTGAAAGCACTGCATTTACTACTTTGAAAAGTAAAAAAATTAGTTAATGGTTAAAGGTTTATGTAGATTCTATGAAAGTGTCGCCACTCTGTTTTCTCTGCCGCTTTGATTGACTGTATAAAATTAGAAGAGGATATTGTGCTTAACTGGTAGTACATTACATGACAGGCACCAGATGTTAGTACATAGCACTTTTAACCCTGTCTTTGTGACGCCCAGTTTTTAGTTTAGGAAATATAGTAAGAGTACTTAGGGACAACCATAAACAGAGGTAGATGTGAAAATATGTACCTGCTTTTCCATGTCTAAACTGAGCCTGTGCCAGCAGACGACTCCATGCACGTCCTCCTGTTACGGTTAAAGCTCATAGGTGTTGAAGGAGTTTGAATTACCTTGACTAGAGGGATGTGATGATGCTGCATCGGCTTCATTCGTTGTTGGTTGTGTCGACGCCAGCTGGTCCTCTGACAGACATGTCCTCATTGGTGAAAGCAGATAAAACGATGACATCATATGCATCACTAAAGCTGTGAAAACTTTTCAGGAATACACATTTCTTTTGACACAAATATCTTATCCTCATTTTCATCTTTACTGTCTGCACTAATAATCGATGACAGATACAGCTTTTGTTTAGTCATTTTTTGTCAACTTTCATTTATTCAGTACAGAGATGCTTGCATGCCACATTACACACAAACATTTTCCCACCATGGACTCAAACTACCAACTTCTTTTACTGTCAGCCCAAAGGGCCACAGCTGAGCTGATGTTGAACCTCTTTGTTCTCTCCAGGATGTTCCTACTCAGAGCTGCTCGTTGGACCACTCAGCCAAAACTTTAAGCCACTGTGACAGTTATTGGCAACAGAAAGCAGCAGCCCTGTTTGAGTTATAGAAGATCACCACATGTGTGATCCCACCGAGCATGAGTTATGCTCCCCCGGCCTCCTGTCGTCTTTTGATCACAATTTATCGCTGAGTGCGTTGTTGTGACCTTGAATTCTCTGACATACTGAGCAGAAAAGTGTAGATTTAACATGGATGTACAGTAATAAAGATGGGATCAAGTAACATTTAAAATACATTTACTCCACTACTTTAATTAAGTAAATGTACTTGTACTGATAGTTTTCTTGAGTATTTCCACTACATTCCAGAGGGAGATATCATAGTTTGTACTCTGCCACAAATACACTGCCTGGCCAAAAAAAAGTTCTGCATGCATGCACATGTGGTTTGGGTTTCAGTAGACATTCACTGTCACATCTTTTTGCCACATAATGCTTATGTAGTGTCACAAGAAGGTTCAAAATATTTGTTTCATTAGTTTTTGATTATTGATGATGGATAATCGGACCACTGCATTAAGTTTTCATCACATCCCAGATCAGAGTCTGGACTTTATGGAGGCTAATCCATGTGTGAAAATATCTCATTCTCCCTGAACCATCCTGTCACAAACCTGCTGATCCTGGCATTGTCCAATATTTATGACGTTAGAGACTGCAATAACATCCTGATACTTTTTAGAGAAGTTGTTAGCGATTAACCCATAAACGCCCAGTGTTACTTTTGTGGAAGTTCCCAAATGAATTTTTTTTCCTATATTTTAACCTTTTGTTTGGGGATTTATTATATTATCCTCTGTATTTTTTTCAGTTAAAATCATGTATTTTCCTATATTTAATTTACAGATCATGTACAGTAGATGTTCATAAAAGCTCAGCATAAATTCAAAGGTAACTATATTAAAACAATGAAAACTGAAGAAAAAGTGAGTTTTGCAGTAAAATCTATCATTAACTGAACATAAGCCCAGTGTGTCCATCCAGTGGCATTGATCCAACTCCATGAGTTTTACTGGTGAATCAGTGTTGTAGAAGATGGTGTTTCCATGGTAACTACGGAGCCTCTGAGTATCCAAATGGGTCATATCGGATGACCGTGAAAAGATGACAAACTGTATTTTACACCAATTATCAACATATTAATAGGATTAGTGAATCAACTGGTATTAAACAGTTTAGATCAGTAGATACTTTTGGTCAATGATGGTTAAGGTCTTTATGGGTTAAATTGGATGTTTACAGTACAACTGTTTGGCCTCAGAGGTTTGACAAACAACTTTCTGTAGACACTTTTTCACTTTGGTGCATTGGTCAGTTCATCTGTTGGACCCCATTACCAAAAGCTTGATGGAATTCCTCCAAATTTGTTAGAAATGTTCATTTGGACTGATGAACTGATATGACTGGTCACCAAAAGTTGACGTCACTGTGACTTCAAACATGTTTTTCACATTATGACGCAAAGAGAGAGGTCACATCTGATGGAACTTACAGGACTTGTTTCATCTAATCCTCACATGGTTTTATTTCAACAAATGTTCAAATCATCTAATATGTCACTAAAACTCAGAGATTACATAAAAAGTCCAAAAATTGAAAACATGTTTGTTTTTTTCATTGCTTTTTTCCAGGTTCTCTTCTTCCATTAATATGATGAAGAATCAGATTTATTAGACCTCCTTGTTTATAAAACTGGACATAAAATTGTTCTAACTAGTTCCACCTTCTGCAGCTTCAACAGTAACGAGAAGTAACAACATCATGTTCAACTATTAATAATCTAAATATAAATGAAACCAGCACTTTTGCTCCAGTACTTAGACTCCATGTTAGTGCTTATACTGATGTATCTTTACTTAAGTGTTCACTGTGGACTTCGTTTAATTTGGCACATATATATATATATATATATATATATATATATAGCACAGGTGGTATGTCAGGGCGAGCAAGGCCTTCTCTGCTGGAGTAAACATCCTCAGAAACTGCCCTACATTTACAGCCTAAATTCTAATATTTGTTCCATGAAATTGGAATCTTGGATTTTGGCTTCACTGCTTCCAGTATGTGGATTTGGATGAAATATATTTTGTCCAATCAGATTTCAGTGTATGTGTATTCCCAGGGTTAATCTAATCTTTCCTGGTCCTTCAGAATGTGAAGGCCTTATTTAACTTAAACTGTATAGTATCAGGACTGTTTCTTTAAACAATCATAGTCCAGCTGGCTGGCCGCAGTTTTGTCAGCATTTATCCTTCCTCTGATTGGATGGTAAGGGCACAACTTATTTCATACAGTTTTGGCAAAATTCTTTTTGATTCATTCTAAAAAAAAAAAAAAAAAAGCTCATTTTAATTGAGTTCAATTGAACTATTTATTCATTTGACATAGTTTTTTTTTATGCTTGCAGTGGCTGACAGATGAGAGGAAATTGACTTGGTCTGGGACAGACTTAAAAATACATATTCAAGACAGACATTTCAGAAAGACTGGACATGGTGAGGAGAGGACGGCCAACCCTGACGCCAGCTGGGTCCATTTCACAAAGCAAGGTCAGCAAACTCTGAGTCAAATTTTCAACTCAGTTGATCTCCTCAGAGATAGGAAACTCAGAGTTTTTGGTTCCAGAACAGGTGGTTTGAATTGATCAACACAGAGTAGTTTGACCTGGAGTTAAGCACATCCCCCGCGACTATAAAAAGACAGCATCAGTAGAGCCCCGATTTGACAAGTCACCATGGCAACGGGGAAGAGGGCTGCGTTTTTCACCTACATGCGCTCATACAGCTAGTTTGAACATGTTTTTAGAAAGTGTAAATTTCCATGTCCTCCTCATGTATTCCCAGCTACCAGTAAAAGAAGATTTAAAAAATTCACCTGCTGAGAAAAGAACCCCAAAAAAACCCAACAGGAAGTGCAATAGTTGGAACGACAGATTATGAAAATGAAATACTAGAGCACATGTTGGAGGAGGTGCATGGACACAGGTGAATGATGTTAATGATGTGAACTATTGGAACATGAACTGAAGTAATTCTGGTATTTGGAGGAAATAAATAAGAACAAATGAAATGTGTATTCTGTCTTTATTTGACTGCTGTGGTGGTGATGATGGTGACTTCATCTGGAAGTGATTCCATCAGATAGTGTCTCTAATCGTCCTGCAGACAGTTGTCTTATTTACTGGGATGTCAGAGCATGAGTACGGTTAATGTTGTTAGTGTGAGGAAGGATTAGGTTGAGTACGTAGATGACGGACTGGGACTGAAACGGTTCTGCTCACACTGGAACAT
The DNA here is from genome assembly GCA_029814465.1 of Ostorhinchus cyanosoma. NCBI lineage: Eukaryota > Metazoa > Chordata > Actinopteri > Kurtiformes > Apogonidae > Ostorhinchus > Ostorhinchus cyanosoma. The sequence continues at coordinate 1,604,501 of JAPTYQ010000012.1, forward strand.
CTGATTTAAGAAATCTTACCAAGATAATTTTCACTTACACATCGGCAGATTTTTTGGGTTTGAATTACGAAAAAATAAATAATTATTAAGCAAAAAAGATTAAAAAAAATCTGCCAATGGAACAAGTGAAAATCATCTTGGTAAGATTTCTGAAATCATATTTTCCAGATCTATTGTCTAAAATCAATTCTTATATCTCACTGAAAAGTTCCTCTTTAGGTGATTCTGTCTTATTTTAAGTGTGATGAGATATTTGGACTAGAAGAGAAGGAAATACGATTGGTTAGAATAAGATTTTTTCAGTGCAAAAACATAATTGTCTGGAAATGTTCGAACATCTATGTGCAGTTTAAGAACCATCTACCGATGACTACTGAATTCTCTGTGCAGTAAAGCTGCACCTTCAGCGATGCGATCGTAGTCCAAAGGACATGTTAGTGAAAAAAGCCTCCACCGACTGTGTCTAATGGACTTATAATTTAGGTCTACTGACTGATTTTCAAAAAAAATAACATTATTGCAGAACTTTGTTCCGCTAAAACTCTCCTACTGACAGAATGAATGAGGAAATGAACCACGGTGTCTGAAATTGGGCGGAGCCACAGAGAAACTCAGGGTTTCACCGACAAAACCTGCTCCAGACCATATTCGATTCACAGTTTGTCACCATCGAACTGGCCCAGAGTTTGTTACCTCCCTTTGTGAAACTGAAAACTCAACGGTTTTCCTCGTTCTGGGGTTAACACACCTGAGTTTTTGCTAAAAACCCCCTTTATGAAACGGACCCCTGGTGGAGCAGACATTGTGTCGAGAATCTAAACTTATGTGAGGAATCAAACTGGACATAGTAGATTCTCGGCCTTGGCCTCCATGGACATAAAAAAAAAGGGGTTATTGATGGAACTGAAATGCACAGATCACCTCTATGACAGAGGTTTTCCTGCTCAAAGAAAGAGGTTGGATTTATACAAGTAATGAACATCTTTGGTCAATAGATGTTTTTGATGTAATGTAATGATGTTTTTATGTTAATGTTGTTGTCATGTTATTAAATATTGATTGTCAACTGCTCCAGATGATGTACATAGTACAGTTGTGGTTGTCGTGTTGAGGTTTGGAGTTGTCTTACCTGAGTTTACAGCTTTAGCACTAATGGGATTATCTCTCAATAACACAAATATCTCTCTTCAATGCTATGCCTTATTGTTTTGCTTTTTTTTTTGGATAGTATTGATGGTTTCTATTGTGATGTCATAGTGGTGGTATTAAGAATAGTGATGCCACAATTAGTCAACTTAGTATAATCGACCTTGTAAATTGGTTGACGGCATTTTTTTTTTTTTTTAGTTGGCGTATCGTATTACTATTGACAGTCTATTTTATTTTTGGTCTGCCTTCAATCTCAAATGCAGTAGGAATGGTATCTCCATGCGACCGCTGTCAGAGACAAGCCACGGCTATAGAGAGAGGGAATGGTTTCACCCCCCCACTCCTGTTTTCTAAAATGGACACAACAAAATAACAGATTAGATTTTGTTTTTTTTTTCAGTCATTTAGATTAGTCAGAAGATTAGTTGTTAGAAAGTTGCTCATTAGTGGCAGCACTAATTAAGAGGTGGATTAAGTTAAGTCCTCACTAAAGGCCCAGGTACCAAGTGCACGGCCCGCCGCTGGTGTATTTAATAATAAATATATTACTGTAGTGATACTTAAGGAAATGATCTGAATACTTCTGCCGTCACTGAAGTGCAGTGCTATGTAACATGGATAATAGGTAATGAAGGGATGTTCAATGTAATATTCGTATCGTCTTGTCTTCTGGTTCCCCAGATTTTGTAGCTACGAACAGAAGGAAAAATGAACTAGTGAAGGTAGCTCTGATGAGTCACCAGCCTAATGGACCATGGTATGAAACCTGATATGGGCTGAGTCTGCCTTGAGAGGGCAGTTTAGTAAAAACAGTGTCGTTACTACAACCTGAGGCTTCACAGGCTGGGACCTCATGCAGCGAACTATATGCCAAGAACCGAACACCGAACAGGGAGAGGACAGACTGAACATGATACGATCAGGAATGGAGGGAGTCCAATTTCCGACGATGAGAGCAGAGAGGAAGGGGTGGGAATAGGCCAGAGCCTTTATTTTATCTGGAGCACACCACATACTTGCATCATAGTACTTCTCCAAGAATAATGTCAAAACCTGATGACTCAAAGAGAAAATAGGTAGTTGATGAAAAATAAAACTTAGCTTGTCTCGCCTCGTTAGCACGCACACATCGTAGCGGAGTATGAGAGTGGCTTTTGGACAGCGTTTGTGTTTGCATCTGGGTATCTTGCATGTATGTTGTTTTAACTTCCTTAGATGAAGTAGTCCATAACAGTTGGTGCGGACAATCGTTAAGTGGTTATTTTAGTCAGTTGTCATGCCCGACCACTGTGGAACTGGAGTTCTGAAATGACTAATCAGAACATACAAAGACTGCCCTTTTAGCTGCAGGTTTGTTGAAGCATTGCCAATGTTATTTTGTGTCCCCAAGACAAACTAGGAAAAGTCAGGTATTACTGCTTTTTTGGCCATCAGCACTTGGTCCAGTATGTCATCAGCTCTAAGCAAAAGTTTCTATTGCAGCATACATTGACCTAAGAGTAAAAGTAAAACCTTAAGAGTGCACTGCTCAACTTCCAGATTCTGCAACAGCTTCATCCTTCAACCCATATGACTTCTGAACTCTAAATAAAGGAAGTCAAACACCCACAGGGGAATGAAAGACACTAAATATCCACTGCTAGAACTATTTTATAGACTTTTACACACATTTTAGACTTTCAAAACTGATTTTTTTTTAACAAGTATGCATACAGCACTTTTTATATAATGAGATTGAATATTTGAAAACTGTTTTTTATACTTTGCTCAAGAGTCATGCAATGGAATTTAATTCAAGTGCACTGTGTATTTTGCATGTGTCCTGGAATGACAATATAGTGTAAAAAAAAAAAAAAAAAATTACTATTTAAAATAAAAACACAAACCTTGAGCAGGAAATGTACTACGTATGTGCATAAGGAATAAATTCTTTTTTTCTTAATATAGTAAGATATAATGCTCATAAAGTGTATGTTATATCTATCTAAACCCAAAAACCTTTACATTCTCATCCATTATTTAACACTTCTGATAAAGACGCAGGTAAATATGTACATAAAGTTCATGGAGGCTTGGGGCATTTACTGTATGTCCTGTTTGCATCCTTTTTTTTTTTTTTTAATAGTTCATTTAACAAGGCCATTGTATATTTAAGAACTTTAATACACCCAAACTCATACAACACAAATTTTGGTATATGAAATTTACAATTAATAGCATAAAATAAGTAAAAATGTGTTAAAATACACTTGGTACTTTGACATATTAAAAAATACAACAGAGGACTGAAAAATGTCTACTTTTGGCAGCTCCAGTTATTGATGTACCTTTTTTTGGGTTTTTTTTTTTTTTTTAAGATCCATTTTGAACTCATAAGAAATTCTTAACCAAACTGCTTCTGTTGCCATATAAAGTTCAGCTGTCGGGATTTAAAAAGGAATAAAAAAATTGACTGTTTCAAATCACTACAGTAACAATATAAACTAAAGGGTACACACAACAGTTACAACCAAGTGTGGACTGACAGGAGGAGTCAGCAGTCGAAGAAGGCGACGAGTAAAAACTAATGTTCTCACTCATGATGTCATAGACAGGGGTGCAGGAGTCGACCCGCCTCTTCCCGTCCTGGCATCTGAAGGACACCCACGGGAGCAAGACGTCACCATCACCGCAGCAGTCGGCCGCTGTCATCATCGTCATCATCAACACTAGCATCATCCTCGGTGGAAGGCACAGGCCCATATACATGTCAGTCGTCTATTTCTTCCTACTTAAGGTGAGTGATGGACTTCTACCTGTTTTCATGGCCTTTTGATTTCACTTAAAAAAAAACAAAACATTTCCACAATTGTGAAAA
>JAPTYQ010000012.1:1664921-1677971 GCA_029814465.1 Ostorhinchus cyanosoma
CACACACACACACACACACACACACACACACACACACACACACACACACACACACACACACACACACACAGTTTCTCCCTTTTCGTCTTGAGTTACCTTTATTTATTCCAAAAAAAAAAAAAGAATCCAGGCACGCTAATGTACAAGGTTTGTATTAAACATGGAATATTACGTACGCTATAATGTCATTCTTTTTTGACATTTTGACATTTATAAATCTTGTAAATCCCCTGACCAGTCACGGAGCAAACCGTTTCATCAAACTTTATTTAGAAGTGTCACATTTAAACCTGCAAGAGAAGTGCCGGTCTAGCCTGATTACCAAAAATAAACAGTCGGGAAGAAAAAGTCTGACTCATTCATCATTGCATCATATTGACTGCCGTTTGATGTGTTGAGGTTTGGGGAGTTAAGTGAGAATGTCAGGGATTTTCCTTTGCATTGCTCAGCATTTGCAAATCCATGTTTGTGATTTCTTTGGAAACAAAGTTCAATTTAAAATGATCATTTTTAACATGTATATAATGTGACGTGTGTTATTAATATTCCTGCACATGGCTGTAACTCATAAGGAATTTGCTTTCATGTGCAGAATCTCCACTATAAACAGTATGGACTCAAAGTATTCTTATTTCCTGCACCTTTACCCTGTGTTTCTCTGCAGTAACTCATTGTTGCATCAGAAACTTGACAAATTATCTCTTCGATTTATTACTTCGGTTTTCTATCACTGTATGAATTTTGAACCCATGGTCATGATGAACTCTTCAAGGAGCGATATTTTTCTTTTTTAAATTGAATTCTCCATTTTCAAAGATTCCCCTGTAAATGCTCTGCTTGGATCTGAATTCTTCATTAATTTAAGTCCACAGGTCCATCTTCAACCCTATTTCTGAGTAATGACACCAGAAAGGCAGTTTGGAGCGCTGGCTCTTTAAATACCAATGAGCCATTTCAGGCCCCGCCCCCTCCAGGTTGTTGGCTGTGCTGCTCTGTCCCGTTCAACCAACAACTGAACATTTTAGGTAATCGGCTTGATGTTTGGACATATTTTCAGTTTTTATTACAACCATTGCTGCTGACAAACAATTATGTCGTACTCGGAGGAATGTTCATCCAACATCTTGACCTTATATGTTAAAATGTCAAGATGTAACTACTTATAGACGTGACAAATTAAGCAGGAACTGAAACCGGTTGTAGAACTCCACTAGATTTTTGCCCAAATGAACATAATGATAGCTTTGCAGCACCTGGAGAGTTCAAATTCAACCTGTATGAACTATTAGGGTCCAAACACACAAATAAATGAACCGCAGACTAACTAATGAAAGTGGGTTTAAATAAATATGAGCCCTTTAATATTTACACAACCATAGTGATAGTGCATGGAACCACTGTCCTCCCTACATTACTAACAAATATCAGTGTATAGAACAAAATATTGATTAAGGCTATCTTTCAATCTATCAGTGTAGACATGTACGCCAATATGTGTTTAAAATTCTACAACAGAACTCATCATTAGTCACCTTTCCATTGACCCTCAAATTGCGCGAATATAACTTGTGCATAAAAATTAACCCACTTGAAAATTTTGCCAAATCTCTCGTTTTTCCATTAAAAGTTTTTGTGCTGGCAAGAGGAAAGACTTTTTATCTGCAAAAAAAAAAAAAAAACGAATATTGACGGATGTTACAACAAGTGAAGAAGAAGAGTTTTAAAAGAAACATGGCGCAGTATGTGTGGACACACCAGCATATTTTGTTTAATTTAGTACGAGATAGAGGGGTAATATATAATAATAATCATCACATCTGTAAATCAACATGATATTTACGTTTGTCGCCATGTTTATGGAATGACTTCTCATGTCATCTCACGATGATAAACAAATAAACCGTTGCATTTGTGATTTAATGGAAAAACCCACATTACTCAGTTCTGTTTTTTCAAGATTTAGTAAATATAGGTAAAGTTTTGCGCATATTTCCAATGGAAAAACAACTACAGTAACATTCAGGAATTCATCTCATCAAAGTTATTTTTCTGTTTGAAACAAAGTGCTACAATAAAAAATCAAATCAATATTATGCACCAGAAAACATCAGAGTTATAAACAGTGTGTTTTATTTTTGAGGGTTATTGTACTTTGCTCTATCATGTGTTTTTACGTTCTGTCCTGTTTTGTCATTTTGGTGTTTGTTGCCCATGACACCACTTTACATTTTGAATGTCACAAATTGAAAACTGCAGTATTTTTCCGTTGTTGTACACCATCCTTCAGTCAACATATCGTTAGCCTCGTAGCCTCACGCACAAGTGGAAAAAAGTATGTGGGCACGTTGACCTCAGGTGTTTCTTTTCTAATAGGGGTCTGGATACAAAACAATAATGACATGGTAGACATAATGTGTCCCAGTATGTGGAGGAAACTTTTCCTTGAAGTTGCTGGAGATTTGACTCATGTTTCACAAAAGCGCTCTGAGATCGATCAGATTCCTCTCTCGACTGTAAATTTGTTTAAAAATTAAAGGCAACAAAAATCTCTGTGGTTTACATTCCTTCAAAAATTAAATTAGTTACGTTGGACCTTCCATATAAAACATAGAATCAGTTTATTTCTCCTTCAGACACAAAAGGCCACCGTGGCCACTTGTGACTGAAGGGTCGCTGGTTCAATTCCACACAGAAAAAGTTGTTGGCTGTTGAGCAAGGCACTTAACCCCCATTTGCTCCCTGAGCACCTGCCATGGCAGGCCCCTTGTCTGCGTGGGTCAGGACAAGATACAAATTAATTTCCTGAATGATACATAATATAATATAATAATAACAATATCTATGTCCATATAATTTATAAACATCAATATTTCCTTGAAGTTTAGTGGGAGATTTTTCTTCCTTAGTGAGATGTGAAGAAAGTAGATGGGTTAGTTGTGGTAGAAAATTATTATTTACAATCAGAACACAAAAAAAAAATATTTTAGAAATTTAGAGGAAGAACATTTAAAATCCTAGACATGGATAAAACAAAACAAAAAAACCCAACAATGTTGATTGAAATTAAGTCAAAACATCTCTGAGGCATTTTAGAAGCAAAGATAACAATTTAAACCAAATTAACGGTCAGTGTATCTGTTGGTTATTGGGTTTTCTTTTCAGAAACAAAAGAAAAACTGGTGGTTAATTGAGTTTTGCTTTAAAATAGAAGAATTTGAATTGGATTTCAAGCCGTATTTCTTTTTCAGTGTCAAAACAGATGAAACAAATTTCAAAAATAGATTTTCATTTTCTCTTTCTAATAACACAAAAGAAAATTTCTACTTGACAGGAATGGAAAAACACACCAAAATCGCCTGTTTTTTCATTTTCTGAGACCAGTTGTTTTCATTTTCATGAGAGCACTAATACCCAGGTCACAAAGATTCTTACGAATGATGGGTTTGTACGTAATCTGGACATAGTAGACACGCTCCCTCCACGAATGTCTACGAACTCCAGATTTCGCACGAATGGGAAGATTCGTACTTAACCTATTGTACTAAGAATCATTGTGACCTAGGTATTAGCACTCTTTCCTTGAAAATAATAATATCTGGTCTTGGTCAGTTTTTCCATTTCTGTCGGTTTGCAACTTTCATTTTTGTTATTAGAAGGAGAAAATGAAAACCACACTTTTTTTTTTGATTTGGCTTATCTGTTTTGACAATGAAAAAGAAAAAACTGTCATTTTAATTCTTGTATTTCAAAACAAAAATCAACTTATTTTTCTTTTGTGTCTGAAAAGAAAATCCAAAATCCAATTACCAGAAGTTACACTGACCACTAACCAATGCAATGGTATTTATCCCAATATAAAAGTATGTTCTGACATTTGTTATTTTTGTTCTGTATCCCAGACCCCTGTTAGAAAAGAAACACCTATTGTCCACATGCTTTTGTATTTTTGTGTGTGAGTTTGGCAGTTATGCTATGAGGATAACGATATGCCAAACGTTTAAAATTGGTTATTTTTTTTTCTTTTTTCTTTCTTTATCTTTTACCTTGTATTATAGTAAGAAGTTGGATAATGTCAGTTGTGCAGTAGAGTATGGATTCCTGATAAAACAGTCGGAACACCACTCACCCAGAATGAATTGAGTTTACACAGACTCACTCTCACAGATTGGATGTCTTATTTAATTGTAGCCATTTGCTATTATCTTAAATACGCACTCACTCAAATATTGTATATAATGCCCCACATGATTTATTTTAGTGTTCTTGTGCATGTGTAGTTCCATCAGGTCCTTAACACAAACAGAAGCCTAACACACCCAACAGCCTCTGATATTTATTGATCTACTTGAAAGCCACATAATTTACAGCCGATAAGGGTTAACCTCAAGTTCAGGTTTCAACTTCTGCTCAGCTGGCAAATGTACGGCTGAACCCTACAGCACATGCAAACTGTATGTATGTTCCTTTTAGACCTATTCATTTTCACAACCCTAACAGATACTGTATATATTATATGTAAGGCAGGATCTGGATGACAGACTTTTCTTTACCACAGGTGGGCAGATTAATTAATTAGCATCATTATGCTCCTGACAGTGAAATGAGCCTAATTAAAGAGAATTAGATGAAACACATACCAGGAGAGGAGAGCGGAGGGCTGGAGCGGGGCTATGAGCGGGTACAGGACTGCAAGGAGGGAGGGGGGGTCGGGGGATGAAAGGCAGAAAAAGGGGGGAAAAAAATTGATTGAATAAGTACATCCAACTGAAAGTATAATAGCATCATTAGCATGGGATCCTGTATGTACTGGACTGAAATGCAGTGATTGAATCAATAGGAGTCAGCTGGAAGGATTTGGTGTGTCTGAACCATTATGGATGCGTATAGAACTGGACTCCCCATGGGGGTTTTGCCCCCTCTTGTGGAGCTTAGTTTAAATGTTTTCATTCCAGTGAGTTGGAGGCAGTCCAAGAGTATTTCCACTGTGAAAATTCACATTAGTCCAAAGCAGAACTTTGTTAGAAAAGTATAACATTTTCATGAAAAAAAAAAGGATTAGAAAGTACAGGAGTAATTTTCAGATCATTCAAATAATTACATTACGGTGTGAGGTGTAACAGATCATGTGAACAAGTGATTTAATACACAGATTAATTTGTCATTTTTATTCCAGAGTATTCCACACTGTAAGCATCTACACAGTCTCATTCACACACTTGTCATAAATGTAGGTTTAGTCAGAGCATCACTTTTAGATTTGTGTCATCTTCTAACACATAGAAGTAAGCGTCATTTTTCATCCAACAGCCTGAAAGGTCTGATGGACTATTGGTATCAGCTGTCGTCTGATGTCCATAAACAATTTTTCAAGAATCTTCTTCTCAGAAACTGTCCTTCAGAATGGCTTGACATTTGTTGTGGAATATCTCTGTGGTAAGGTTGTTCAAAGAATTGGGAAATATTGACTTGATTTTTATTTTTATTTATTTATTTATTTTTTTATATGAATTTTTGATGTTTTTAAAATCCCCATTGGTTTATAATGGGACACAATTCAAAGTGATATAACTTGAAAACAGTTGAAAATATTGATATAATTACTGTTGGCAATTGATAGGAAGATGCATATGGACTACCATTTGGTGTCATGACCTTTGACCTTGAGTGAGCTTGAAAGGTCAAAACCAGACCATAGATTTTGGCTGCCGAGCTGAAAATATATGCAAGCAAGAGGAAAAGAAACACAAAAAAAGTCACTTTTGCAAGAAGTGTTTCTAAAGTCCAAATTAAAAATTAACAGCATATGCAAACAAATGCCAATTAATATCTTTAAATATGCCGTTGGACTACAGGACCCTTGGTTCTATTTTTCAGCATGTAATCTAGTGTGGAAGTTGGCTAAATAGTGTAATGGTTCTGATTTTGTGAGGGTTAGGGCATAAAAATATTTTGTTTAGAGTTAGAAATAGACTTGTGTTTGGATAAATGTGACAGAAAGGGTTCAAATATGACAAAGAATGAAAACCCTGGTGTCCTGGTTTCAAGTCCATACATGTTGGAGTTCAGTCATGAACTCTACATCCACCTCCTACTAAGTTCACCTGGTGTTCAGGTCCATGGCACCAATTTCCAATATATAAGCACATCCATATAATATCAGCTAACCTGTGCATTTGAATATGGCCTTCTGGGGACCTCATCACAGAGCAGCAGTAGGTGACGACTACAACAGGCTGATATGAGGTCGTCTCATACCTGTGGAAGAACATCGACACTTTTATGACGCACCATTAATGCTGACATGCACTGAAATTTTGGAATACATGCCTTCACAATGACTTTTCCAGAGATGTCCGTACAGTAAGACCTACGTACAGTAAGACCATGTAAAACCACATTGTGTACATATTAAAAAGAGGATCTGGGTGCTGGACTAGCCTAGTGCAGTCCCCACTTGTCCTCAGTAGAGATTGTTTTCCTGCCTTCACGTGCTATGGAGATTATGGTAAATACTAGTTACAATCTCGAAAATTGCACATGAATGCCCCTTCATGTCGTCTTTTCCACTAGAGAACTGAGAAAAAAATGTTGATCCATGAGGTGAAAAAACCTTTGACCTTTTCAACATGGCGGAGAGCAACGAGGCTTTCATGGCCAATGATAAACATTACTTTTATTAACGTTCTGCTGCTGTTAGCTGATGATTTGGGGCATTTATAGTATACACAATTTTCAGAGAAATACAACACAAAATGCTGTATCAGATGAATTAACATGTCCAAAACTGTTTTACCAAAGTAACAATTCAGGATAAACTGTGTCAGACATTTTTCATTTTGCTACAACAACAAAAGCACTTGAACACAACACACTAATAATTTTGAATTCACAATTGGAAAGAATTATTTTACCCGATAGCACCTGAAGGCAACATTTGGAGTATCTCGAAACAAACTGTGACAGCAAATTCCTGGTCCTGTTGGTCAGCGAAAGACGTTTTTACTGGAAGACTGACGCAAAGTCAACCTGCAAGACTTAATCACAGGGTTTATTTTCAGAAGCAGTTTCATGACGTAACACATCAGATATTATTCCGTCTTACTGATTTCAGTATAGTGCAACTCAAAGATAAATTACTAATTGCTGCTTTTGTGATTTGAGTTCATATATACATACCATGTTATGCAGTGTCCCCTTCAGTGTTTCAGCTCTGAGTAATGGGACAAATATAGAAGAGTGAAAGTTCCTCTTGAGCAACAGGCTGACTTATTCAGAGTACTTGCTAAACATCACTCCCATCGTTACTTACTCACCAAAGATCACGATTCCTGTTTGTCTTTCCAAACTCAGCAAGGAGGACAAAAATAAACATGTTTAATCAAAGTTCAAACTGAGAGAACCTCATCTCAGTATTTACCCGTGGCCTTTATTTACACAAGGTTCACCAGCGCCAACTGAGTCCGATCCACTGACCGATGCCACAGCACGGCAATGAGCAAAAGGCTTAGCAACAGGGAGGAGGGGGTCAAAGGGAGAGGCCAGGGGGTCACTGAGGATTAATGACCTGATGAGAGGAGCAGTAGAGGCGGGATCCGTTCAATTATATATCAGATATACTCCTCAACACTGGAAAAAAATCTAAATCTTACCAAGATCATTGTCACTTTTTTGTTGTTGCTTGAATTAAGCAAAAAATCTTGAATTAAGCCAGAAATCTGCCAATGGAACAATTGAAAATTATCTTGGTTAGATTTCTTAAAACACATGTTTTCGGATCTATTGTCTAAAAATAACTTTTTATATCTCACTGAAAAGTTACTCTTTATGTGATTATGTCTTATTTTAAGTAGGATGAGATATTTGGACTAGAAATGAGAAAAATACACTTGGTAAGACTTAGATTTTTTCCACTGAAAAGGGTTTACAACCTGCACAAAATAACAACACCGTCTATGCAACAAGTGTCAAACATACGTACCAAAGGCCAAAATGGTCCAATTCGTAGAATGAATTTGTGAAATGCAAAAATTACACTGTAGATATTGAAAATTAACAGGGTCAAAATGGTTTTAATTCAGGTTCCAAATACAGGCCTATTCAATCTAAAGTGGATCAGACCAGTAAAACTCGAACATAGTAACCTTTAAATAATGACAACTCCAAATGTTTCTCTTTTGTTTTAGTGTAAAAAGTAAAATTCCCCCAAAATGCTGGCATTTACAAACTATCCTTTTGTACAAAATGTGAATAACCTGAACAAAGATGAACAACCTGAAATGTAATAAGAGAAGTAAGGGAAATTTTAATAGTATTCTGTCTTTTACTAAATGTTTTGTGTGTTTGTAGATCCACTGTGATCTGTAAGTTGTAATGTACATCTGTAAATGATAAACTGAGGCAAAAATATTGTTAAAATTGCACTTATTTTTCTAAAGAAATTTCAGGTTGTTCATGTTAATCAATTTTTTTAAGGAAACTTTGTAGATGCAAACACTTTCATAATGCAATTTGGCTTTTATTGCTATTGTTTTACCCACTTCCGGTCCTATTGGGCTGAATGTGGAACCTGAGCTAAAATGAGTTTGACACCTCTGTTCTATCCTCTGACCTAAGGTTTGAGTAAGGAAATAGCTCCCAGAAAATAAATAAATCCCACAGAAAAGGGATCCCTCTTCCCACAGAGACAAACAGCAACAGATATGTGGACATGTGGAGTTAACGGCGATAAACAGGTGTAGTGATGATGTGCACCCCTAACCCTAAAATGGTATGTGAATGTAAAGGACAGGATATATATAAACACAAAGACCAATCATTAAAACTGACAAATCTGTATAATCTATAAGGAAACCAAAACTGCACTTTATTAGCCCATAAAGACCCAGTACTACGTTTGTGGTCATTCTGAGATAAAGATCTCTCTAAACTGCACCTTTTTTAAGTGATTTATCAGCATTTATTATAATATTATCCTCTGTATTTAGTTTTTTTTCTATGAAAATCATATATTTTCCTATATTTAATTGACTGATTGTGTAGATGCTCATTATAGCTCACATTAAAATTGAGGGTTATTGTATCAGAATCGGAGAAAACTGGAGAAAAAGGGATTTTCTCAGCAAATCTCTCATTTTCTGTGTACATCCACTGTCATTGATCCAACTCCTCGGGTTTTATTGGTGAATTAATGTTGTAGAAGGTGATGGTGTTTCCACGGTAACTACGGAGCCTCTTAACGTCCAAATGGGTCATATCTGATGACCGTAAAAAGACGACAAACTGCATTTTACACCAATTATTTACATGTATTGATAGGATTAGTGGATCCACAAGTATTAAACATTACTAAAGATATTACAACAGTAGGTGATTTTGGTTGTCGATGGAGGTTTGGGTCTTTATGCGTTAAAATAAAAATAATATTTAATTACCTTATATTACACTGACTTACTGGACAAAGCTGCAATGACATTGTTCTTTGGACTGTTGTTTTGAAGGTGACAGTTGTGTTTTAGCAGTTTCCATCAGTCCTTTGGTCAAAATACAGCTAGGAAAACTGTAAACGTCAAACCCTGTAAACTGTATCATTTTGCCTAAACAATGCATTTATTATTGGTATAATTTACTTAAAGGCCAGTATACATTTAATTATAGGAACAGAAGCTCTGAAATTCTCAGGCCTCATTCAAAGCCATCTATTAGCACTTAGATCCAAATGAAACATAACCTTCACGAGCATTCATAGAAGGTCTACCAAAACTATAATATGCACATTTCTGGCTTGAAAACAAAAAACAAAGGGAGATGTCTTATCTGTCTACTGCTTTCATACGATTATGGTGTCAAAAAGTTCATTTGAAATGAGGTTGAAAATGTGTACATGATAAGTTGTAAGTTGATCCCTATTTACGTCCAATGAACAGTGCAGTAGCTTCGATCAGTGGAACCCTGTTGGCAGCAGCACTACAAATAGTGGCCAGGACTTTCCACTTCCACTCAGAAATTAAGTGCCTCCTCAAGTGTAGCTCTAACTGAATTGAGCTTCCAGTGTGTTTAGAGCTAAATGAATGTGGTCGTTGCACAGAAACGCACATGTACAAAGTCATCTGTTTCCCCGAGGGGCTGCGCCGTTACTCTTGGACGACCACCTGGGAAGTCGACTGGGTTAAACCTACGAGACCCCAACAACGCTCCTGTGAGCCTTAAAAACACACGACTCTGTTCGCCCCTTTCCTCCGCTCACATGTGAGAGCGTGAGACTGGATCCCTCCATCGGCCCATTTAGGTGACTGATAGCTGGGCAGATTTTCTTAAAACAGCCACCAATTATCAGATGCAATTAAGGCCCCCGGCACAATTACAACACCCCACTGAGTGTGTATGTGTGACGGAGTGTGTTCCACTGTTCCCACAGCCAAACTGGGCAACGATGAAAAATGAATCAAGGTCTGAATGTTGACTATATTCATAATGAGGTAAGGAAGGCTGGGCACTCTTTTAGGATTGTACTTCGAAACAGTTTGGTGACTTTGACTTCAATAAATTAAAACAAAAAAGTGTGTCTTTCACTGGAAAAAAAATCTAAATCTTGCCAAATGTATTTTTCTCATTTCTAGTCAAAGTATGTCATCACACTTAAACTAAGACATAATCAGCTAAAGAGTAACTATTCAGTGAGATATAAGAACTTATTTTTAGACCTTGATCTCAGAAATCTTATTTCAAGAAATCTAATCAAGATAATTGTCATATGTTCCATTGATGTACAGGGTGTCATCAAAGAGCAAGAAAGGAGGAAAAAAAGATGTGACAGTAGTCGCTTTTCCGTTGACCTTCAAATATCACAAATATAACTTGCGCATAAAAATTCACCTAATGGAAAAAAAGACAATTTCGATAAAACTCTAATTTTTCGATTAAAAGTTTTTGTGATGGCAAGAGGTGTTTTTTTGGCCATTGTGAAATTGGTATATTACGCAAAACTGCAATGGAAAGACCTTTTTTTTGCAACAACAGTTAAGTGAATGAAAAAAACGGATGTTGATGGACGTAAACAACAAGCGAAGAAAGAGTTTTAAAAGAAATATGGTGTGGTATGTGTGGACACCAGGAAACCACATCATTTTTTAATTTAGAATGGGATAGAGGGGAAATATATAAAAATATGAATATATCTGTAAAACAACATGATATTTACGTTTGTCGCCATGTTTATGAAATGACTTCTCGTGTCATCTTGTGATGATAAATAAATCATCGCATTTGTGATTTAATGGAAAAACAGACACTACGCACTTCTGTTTTTTCAACATCTAGTAAATATCTGTAAAGTTTTGCGCATATATCCAATGGAAAAGCGACTAGTGAATGTCTCCAAGAATCAAAACAAAAGGTGGCACAGTCAAATAATGCAAGTGTGCCTTTTTGTTTTTGGTTTGACAGTGTATGTTGGTAGTTTTTCACAAACTCACACAATCACTCTTTGAAAACTTCTGCTATTTCTGGAAATTATTTTCTTCATATTTACACACTCTATGGTTTCCAGTGGTACTGCAACATATTCTCAGTCTGAGTTTGTCCCAAACTCCCAGAAGATGGATGGAATTGCATACGTAATGTATGCAGAGGATGGACAGAATACTTCGCCCGTATCCATCTGCGTCTTTAAGGTAGAGCATAAATGAGACTTAAGACACTTCAACTCTGATTTCATATTCTAGCCAAAACTGTTGCCAGCTGGTTTCAAACCCTTGTCACTTCAGGAGTAGGTTTATCCTGGATCTTCGTAGTCACTGCCCTCATAAACTGATTGATTTTAAGTGTCCTGGAAGGGAAGTTATATAAGTGTGCTACGTTAAACTCCTAGATGACACTCACTGGGACAAACTCTTGTCAAATGTGTCGTAGTAATAGCTCCTCTGTAGGCCTTGGCATCAAAGTGCTTGGAAATACTTACACTCACCATATTCCTAAACACAAACTCCACCAGTAAAACGCAGTGTCACCTCACAATAGTAAAGCCTGAATGGAAACTATCATTTGGTTTGTCAGCACCTTCACAGTTGCTTCTCTTGGCTGTGTTTGGGTCTGAGTTCGTCCCTGTGTGAGTTTACCCTTTGAGCGTGGCTCTGATCGGACAGGCGGTGGCGGTGGCGGCGGCAGCTGGTAGACAAGGTCTGCCGCCACATGTGGAACATCACCGTCACCGTACGGTAGTCAGCCGTGGAGCCGGAGAGTCGCTGTCTTCTTCTCCCACAGGAATCAAACCTGGAGCAGAGAACTGGGATCTCACTGTGAGGGCCATGACTTCATGTTCTGCTCACCCCCCCCCCCTTCATTTGGTTCTCATTGACTCTGCTCTGTGACAGCATCACTCCTTTGCTCTCTGTGTGGAGTTCATATATGTGCACAGAGGAGAACAGCTTTGGCCTCACCCCAGTTAGTACTTATTTGGATTTAGTCGTTTATATGCACTGTTGATGCTCCAAGGATTGAATAGAAGCCTTTTGCCATAAATAAATAAATCACAGATAGAACAAGTGGTGTCACGCACGACAAACCCCGCCCCTCGCACATATTGTAGCTTGTTTTGGCATAGATCCAGCTGATGTCATCATGTCTATGTGTGTGCTGATGTCAGCATAGACACATTTTGGCCATTATAAGTAAGTTTGAAAAAAAAACATAAAAATGAATTTAAAGTTACCTACTTTTGCTATAATGTAATCACATCTATTCTGGGTCACTGGTAATCTATAAACCCAAATGGTATGAATTCAACCAATAGTTTTGTTGCTACAGTGTTAAACAAAGAAACAAACAAAAACTTGCCTCTCCTTCGGGGGCCGGGATAAAAATGCCCCTAAAAGGCAGCAGCTGTCAGCCCCCGTCTTTAACCCATGAAGACCCGAACATCCACTATCGACCAAAACCATCAGCTCATGTCAACTGTTTAATACCTGTTGATCCTCTGATCCTGTCAATACATGTAAATAATTGGTGTAAAATACAGTTTGTCGTCTTTTCATGGTCATCAGATATGACCCATTT
>JAPTYQ010000012.1:1722583-1741388 GCA_029814465.1 Ostorhinchus cyanosoma
CAAGTAGACACCATGGCTTCCACACTAAACCTGGAATGAGACTGATGAAAAACCCACATGTGTGGATTAGAAAAACAACTAGAAACGACACATTTAACACAGTGTCTTTATTTATAGCAGTATATAAGAGTATTTACAGACATGTTTTCACATCTAATGCACTGACACCTTGGTAGCTTTTCATGTCCCAATTTTAGTCCTATTTTTGGACCTAATATTTGATTAAAAATGCATTAATTTTGGGATGGATCACAGCAAGAGTATATATATATATATATTTTTTGCATTTATCTGCAGTCATCAGAAAGTACATCCTGAGGGGAAATAGGCTATGTGTACATTTCTCTTTTATTATTGGGTCTAAAAAAGCTGGAAAAGTGCCAGGTACCAAAATTTACTCTTTCATAGAAGCCCTCACCTTTTTATTATACTTGAATGGAGTGACTGAAACGCCCAATAATTTCCCCCTGGGATTAATAAAGTGTTCTGATTCTGATTATTCTGATTTTATCTACCTCTCTCTCTCCTTTTTCGCTCAGTCTGTGGTGCTTTTGCTTTCGATCCATGAAATATTCTATCCTATAACATTGCCAAAGAACATTTTAGATTTGTCTTGCAATACACAGTACATTACCTAATGAGGTCTGTCATAGAAAAACAAATCCCAGTAGACTGACTGTGGTAGAACTCAAACCAACTCATAACTTCTAAAATGGTTACTGCACTGTGGACATAATCTTTTCTGCTATGGTTTCATTTTCTTCTGAATCTCATTGCTGTCACACCCGGTTCTCAAACAAGACTGACATCCTCCCTCGTTAGACATTCAGCAGCCACACAGTAACCTGAACCCTGTGCACGGACACGGACACACACACACACACACACACACACACACACACACACACACACACACACACACACACACTTAAATTCACTGGAGGTGACCACGGCCACTACCATAATCTGTCTACATCTCCTACCATATTTTGGTGAGCATGTGTGCACACATACAGTATTATGTCTACATGCACACGAGCGCTGGGCTGGAGCTGCCACACCAGCCCAGAATCTAATATCCCCCCATTGGAAACACATGTGAAATTCTGACAAAAGCCGGCATGTTCTCTGTGCCATGTATGTCAGCAGTCGGTCAGTCTCCACACTGTCTGTGTTTTAGGCTGTGTCGGTCTGTGCAGTTAATGGAATGCAAAACAAGCTGTGATAAACAATCAATTACTGTGGGTTCCTCAAACTTCACTGTGAAGAAATAATTATACTTTAATTACATTCCATGCTGATGAATTGCTTTTCTTAATATACAGACACACACATCGTTTGAAACTTTATATGACAATGACCAATTTAACCCTTAAAAATCCACAGCTATTCTTCCCACAATGTCGCCATTTATTATAACATCATTCTATGCATTTTGCTTTTTTTTCTCTGAAAATCATGTATTTTCCTATATTTAATTCACTAGTCACGTACATGTTCATAAAAGCTCAGAGTAAATTCAATTCATTTATTGTCATTTATTAACCTCCATGAGTTGAAATCAATGTTACAGAAGATGGCTGTGTTTCCACATTCACTACGGAGCCTCTGAATGTCCAAATGCTTCATACCTAATGACCATGACAAGATGACAAACTGCATTATACACCAATTATTTACATGGATTGATAGGATTGGTGGTTCTAAAGTTATTAAACAGTTTAGGACGTAACCTACTTGAAAACCTCACAAAACTTTGCACATACTTCAGAAGTTATGAAAGAATGTGTGGAGTTGGCAAAAAAGATCAAGCACCCCCTGGAAGAATTGAAACTATCATATTTATGCTGGAGGGTTCTGTTTGGACCATCACATTTGGTCGGGACATGGGTTAGCCTATAGGAGCCTCACTCCAAAAGGGGCTCTAACAACAAGATAGAAGCATTCGATCTGAGGAACCATGTACTCAAAATAAGTGAAATATCTGTCCATGCAGCAAGACATGTTCACTTGAAAAGATTTCTTGTATTCAGGGTGAAATCTAGAAATAAGCATGTCAACAGATGTATGAACACTTGAAATTAAAAAAAAAAATTTACTCTTGAAAACAAGATAAATTATCTAACAATTCTGAATCTAATTTTTTTTTTTTAAATCTTGGTGAGAACCAAATTATTTGCTGTGCTCTTTTTAAACCCAACAGGAAGTCAGGCACTTAGAAATGAATATAAAATGAATGTCCTGTTTTTGTAATGGCAGGCCATTGTACCTTAATTAACTCATCATGAAGAATTAATGACAACAACGTAAACACCTTTGAGATAAAGGTATTGGAATACTGACTCTGCTGAACAGTGTTGTCATGGTTAAAATTTCATTTCGATGTTTCACCAGAAACTTCCCAGTAGCACTTCCCAACAGAATTTAAAAAGTGAAGCTCCAGAATGTGGTTTCTCTTCACCAAATTTGGAATCCACCTGTATCAGGTCCAGATGAACACAGGAGCCTCCTGGAACCATACCCACAACCCCACAGGAAGTCCACCAGTTTTACTGTTTTGCAAATTTCCTTCTTTTGACACAGGAAGTCATGTTTGAATCCTTTTTGAAACATCTGATTGAGATATTTTCACTATATCTGCAGTAAAACCCTTGGAAACAGCCCATCCCAGTATGCATGTCTGTTTGGAAGATGATGAATAGTTTTTAGGATTCACTCTAGTCACTTTTCCATTGACTCTCAAATTGCGCGAAAATAAAATATATGTAAAATATATAGAGAAAAGTTTTTGCGCTGACAAGAGGTGGTTTTTTCGGGCATAGCACAAATGGTATATTATGCAAAACTGCAATGGAAATACCTTTTTTGGCAACTAGAGTCACGTGGATTAAAAAAAAAAAAACGGATGTTGTGATGGATGTCATCTCATGATAAAAAAAATTAATAATTGCATTTGTGATTTAATGGAAAAACCAACAATACATACTTCTGTGTTTTTTTTTTTTTACATTTAGTAAATATCAGTAACGTTTTGCACATATCCTCCTAAAACCAATGCATTTTTGTCCTCTGTAGGGGAAACATTTTTACAGTTTTACTTAAAAAATGCTGTCCATTACAAACAACATTCTGTTAAAAAATAAACAAATAAGTCAAAATTATTTTAAAAATGTATCTGAAAAAACTGTTGCATTATGCAGTTTCCAATCAATACAATTGTTCAATGTAAAAAAAGCTGAAACTTTCACTTTTCTGGGTCTCAGGAGGATCTATCCAATGGAAAAGTGACTATTGAGACGCAATAGCAACTAAAGGATCCTCTTTGTGCTGCATTTGTCTATTTATTACACTGATAATTAAGAAGCATGTGGTGTCTGTATTTTCTCATCTCAAAGCCCTGAATGCATGAACAGTGAGGTGAGGTACACATATCTTCTAATCTTCAGCGCCTGGTGCATTAGTAAAAGCAGCTGTCTACACCAGATCTACTGAAATATGGCAGTTCCACCAGTCCCAGTTTTCATATTTTGTGCAGCTACAACAACATAAATGTGTATTTATTCAAACAATAATTGCTGTTCATGCAAGATGTTGCTATGCACACATGGAAATAAAAGGTTTCTGTACCTAAAGTGTGACCCATTAGAAATGTTGTTATTTTGGCCCAGGCAGATATGTTCTATTTGAATAAAATTGACATAATTTGTTAGTTTTAGACCAAGTAATGCCCAAAATCATTTTGCTGAGTGTACACTGATGACAAAGTTCCTGCAGAGGTAAGCGGCTGGTAGGAGTTCTCATTTGTACCTTGAAACCTTGCACCATCCCAAAGTGCCAAATTTCCGCCTCGGTCAGAGCAGGTTGGCGCTCCAGTCGTTGGCCTTTGAAAGACTGTGGTTGGGTTTTGCTCAGCTGCAGAGACGGCTTGTATTTAGCCGCAGAGACTGAAATACATTTGAGTGAAATTGTCTCCGTTCTCTGTTAACCCACTTACTGACGGTTTGGTGATTTGAATGACAAAGTCGTTCACAAACCATTTTTGACATGAGGTTTTCTCAAGCGGCTGCTAATCAGACGTCCTTCAGTTGGAGGAAGTGATCAGGTGTTTGAGGACTTTTTTGAAAATGAGTGTGTCGTGACAATCTGTTTTGGCGTTTGTCAAAACCTTTTTGTCACCACCACAAGTTTGGGAGCTAATAGGTGGTGAAAAGCCTGGTTGGAGGCCTAGATGAAGCAGACTATTTTATGAAGACTGAAAGAGAGGCATCTGAGGCATTAGCATGTGTGCTAGCCAGAGCGGATCCCCAGAGAGAAACCCAAGTCTGGCCCCGGTGTCCCCATGGACGTCCTCTGCCCAGGTTAGCATATCCCCGTTACAGCTGAACTGCTGAAAGTTGCACATGTGTGTGTGTATTTGTGTGTGTTCTGGGGGTTATATAGTCTGTGAGAGTGTGTGCTCCTGTGTGTGTGTAGCTGCTGAAAGATTTGTTATTTGGAGCAGTGAATTTTAATGACGTTTGTCAACTCTAATACGGAGAACTGTCCAGCTGTGGATAAGACTGAAGTTTTCTCAGCTTGTGTTGAGTTTATTTAAAAGAAGTGCTGGTTTTCAGGAAGACTACTGCAGCTTATTCTGGGTTAAATGTGTGTAATTTATAGACAGACGTAGAGATAGAAGTGCATATATATAAATACAGTGATATATATCCTTATAGTCTGTTTTTGATCATCTGTTTTACATGTATTTCAAAAGTAAGTCATCATCAGCTGTTAACCTGTGAACACCTGTGACCAACTAATTTCATGTTTAGCTGTTGTTCAGGTTAATACCAGATAAAAGTAATATTTATCATATAGATATCTTTAGGGTTATGCAATAAATAAAATCTCCTTTCTATCCCTGTGTATACCTGTCCCACTTTCATAGACTTACTCACAAATACATGAATTTCTAATTCTTAGAAGGATCCATCTTCTGATCTCATATAGTGATCTTCTCCAACTATCTAAACCTCCACATGCTGAATTCACCACCATTTGACATCACCTTTCACAAGCAATATTTCCTAAAAATCACATTAAAGCTCTTATGAAATGTTATGAACTTCTATATCATTCATGCATATAATACTGAAATAGTGCCTTTAATATGTATCCAGCTCCATAGAATGACCACACATGACCTTTGACCTGAACTCAACTGAATATGATGTTGGAAAATACAGTAAAATCATTAGGTTTGACTTTTAAATTTAAAAGAACATTCTTGTCCACCTTGGAGATTTTATTGGTTGAAATATGTTAAAAAACACTATATTTATACATTATGTATATATCAGCTGTAGAATCTATGAGGAGGGCAAGATGTTCCATTTGAAGGCAAACTAAGAAGGTTTAACAATGATCCATTCTACGTAGAAGTGAACGGAACATCCAACTGATCACCTAAACATGTCTGATGAACTAATGTTTGTTGTTCGTCTGATATAAGTATTTGTTGTTTTAATGGAAGAGTTCCAGACTTAGTATTAAAGACATTATCAGGATAAAGGATCCACTTTGGAGAAGAGAGATATTATTGTTTTGCCTCAGCGACTGAGTTATTTATCACTGAACATGCTCTAAAATGATTTTATTGACATAATTGTGCATTTGACTGAGACACACACACCTATTTATAAAATAAATCCAAAGTTGATCAAACAGATAGGAGACCAGAACATGTCCTTGGTCTCTGATCTGTGATGCTACTGGCTGTGAGGCTGCAGATGTAGGACTGGAGGGCCTTGTGACATGCTCTGAACTCTTGGATCCTCTGGTACATGGATCTGAATTGTTCCTCAAGTTGAGACAGCAGCTGGTAACATGTCAGAGTCAGCTGAGGCCCTTTGGGCCAATTTGTACTCATAAAATTGCTGCTTAAAAGCACAAATCAGAGGCATTAATAATAATAATCTTTACTAAATGGTTAGGCACATGGGCGACACGGGACAAATCCACAAGGAATAGCTGAAGTGAGGTAAACAAACACAAAGCAGTGGTATTCAGAAAAATCACAGACTTTAGGAAAATGTCCAGAGCTCTTGTCACTGAGGAACAGATGAACACTTTAGGGAAGAGGCAGACAGTCAGAGTCACAGGAAACACAAGGAAAGGAGGTGAGTCTTTGGCTGAATCTACACCTACCTCGTTTCCAGACTGTTTTTTAGGTGTGAATACAAACATGTGAACTGTGATTTGAGTCAAACAAACTGACCCAGACCACCTCTTCTAGGTGGTCTGGGTCAGCTTCCTAACACACTCTGGGCTGGTTCACTTCTGCTGTGAATATAACCGGCCTTGAGCTGAAACAAACCAAGGAACTATGCACCTTTTGGTGCTTGACGAGCCACTGCAGCCACTGGAAGTAGCCGAGCCTCATGGGTAATCAGAGCTAACAGCAGTCATGAACCATGGACAGACGTGGACCAATGAGGAGACTGAATGTGTCATTGACATTTGGTCAGATGTTCATATCACAAACTGGCTCTGAATGAGCTGTTCTTGACAGTAAGATTACTTTTGTAAATTTGTGTCTGTAAAAATAGAATAGATATTATGAAAACGATAACTGCACGTAGGACCTGCATGTTTGTTTTCCTCAGCACCTGCCGTCTCTGATTCACCCCGCCCCCAACTTTTCTGTCCAATACCAGTGCAGTTCATCACGTGTCCTGTTTACAAATTTTGCTGCACTAGAAAAAAATTTAATGACAATGCGATCTGACCCAAACCTCTGCATTCGATTCAAATCAAATAAGTGAACCAAAGGACTTTCCAGGCATGAATACACCCTTAAATGAGAGGAGTAATGACTGTAGGCATCGTTATCCTAATAGCATAATTGCCTAAGTCATCCACTATATGGACAAAAGTATGTGGACATGTTGAATTCAGGTGTTTCTTTTCTAACAGGAGTCTGGGATAAAAACAATAATGACAAATATCATAATGTAGTTTTATATTGGGATAAATATATTGATTATTAATATTGATATTTCTGTCAAATCCTCATGAAAAGGACATCTTACAGTTGTAGACATGATGTGTCCCAATATTTATGTCCATATAGTTTATAAACCTCAATATTTTCTTAAAGTTTAATGGGAGATTTTTCTTCCTCAGTGAGATGTGAAGAAAGTAGATGGTTAGTTGTGGTAGAAAATTATTATTTACAGTTAGAGCACCAAAAATATTTCAGAAACTTTGAGGTAGAACATTTAACAAAAGTAGTCATGGATGAAAATAAATAAATAAAAAACAAACAATGAGGAGAGACATTAAGTAAAAAACACTTAAAACCAAATTAATCAATGCAATGATTTTTATCCCAATATAATATATTATGACATTTGTCAGTATTGTTTTGTATCCCAGACCCC
This sequence comes from Ostorhinchus cyanosoma, assembly GCA_029814465.1. NCBI lineage: Eukaryota > Metazoa > Chordata > Actinopteri > Kurtiformes > Apogonidae > Ostorhinchus > Ostorhinchus cyanosoma. The sequence goes on from JAPTYQ010000012.1 coordinate 1,730,005, forward strand.
TGTTGCATGTCCACATACTTTTGTCCATACAGTGGATGACTTTGGCAATTATACTATGAGGATAAAAAAAAACAAAAACAAAACAAGAAACACAAGAATCAAAAGCCCGTCCCAATACGCAAAGAACACAAAAACATAAGTTAAGCCAGTCCTGACAGCTAAAGCAGAATGTTTAAACAGACATGGTGTTAAAAACAGATCCATGGTAAAAAAAAAAAAAAAAAAGTATCATTTTAAAGTTAAATATTGAAACAAAACCTTAGCTTTGCATCGATGCTTTCATAGTTAAAAACAACCCGCACTACTGATATAAGACAAGATATGTTTTTTATTCTTAAAACTGTACTTATTTGTCAAAGCATTGAAACAAAGAATGAATTGGGTTTTGCATTGACTTTAGTACTGATGTTGTTTTGCACTCACAGCTGGCAGCGGCGCCACACAGAAGCTGAAACCATGACAGGCTGTGCACATTTACATGCAGCTGTGGAATCGTCACTGACTCCAGATGAGTCAGGATGTAGTATTTAAGGCAGTTGTAGCTGTTACACTCAGATCCCAGGTTTGTAAGGGAACACATTTGTGAGCTGCTTCCTTCTTTCTAAACTTCTGCACATCCTTATTGTTGAAATCATAAAAGACCTGCTCGGGTGCTTTACACATGGTGGTTTCTGTGTATGAATTGTATTCCTCTTCTGTTTTATCAGATATGATTTGTACATAAAGTGTTCCAGGATGCCAGGTCTGAGCAGCCACTCTTACTTTGTGCCAGTGAAGCCTGTCTGCTGGTTAACACACATAATTACTGCCTAATTCTCCCATCAGTAACCGGCTACTATATCTGATCATCTGGTAATGAGCCACATCCCATTCACCAAGGCCCGGCCACTAAATCTGTCTTGAATATTATTACCTTCCTCACTAAAATCCTTTTTTAAAAAATATAACCAAACTTTCTTGGTATTTCTTTGCCAGAGTTCATACAGTACTTTATTCCCAAAAAGCACAGGATTGCACTATGAAGCTATCACAACAAAGCTCACACACAGTAGGTGTTTGCACTGGACTGGGTCTGTTTGACTGTCACAGTGCAGTACAGCACAAAAGCAACGCAGATTTATTTGACTTATTTATAAAATTGCTGCTTTGACCAGAAATGGAACCCCTGGATCACAGTCCAAAGTATTATCTATGGAGCTAAATCTCCATTAGCTTAAGGGTAGACCTATTTGCTATCTGATTGTCCTGGTACTTTTCAGGATACGACATTTATATTTAAGCGTCACGATTAATTGAGATGAAAGTATATATTGTGTTGTGAAATATGACCGTAATGCACAGTATGTTCTCTAAACAAAGCGCACAGTCCCGCTGAGCAGGAATATGATCATTCAGAGAAGGAATATCTCATACCATAATTTCCGGTCTATAAACCGCTGCTTTTTTCACACACTGTGAACCCGTGGCTCAAACAATAATGTGGCTAATTTATGTTTCACGGGCTAACAATCGATGCAGCTGTCGAAGATATAGCTGCTGCACGTATGCTTGGCATCACTGAATTGATGGTGGGATGTTGGAGATGGCAGCGTGAAGTGTGGGTGTGGCTTATAATAAGGTGTGGCCAATAGTCCAGAAAGTATTGTATGTATATAATATAGTTTGTTTTTTTTTCACTTAAAAATGCAAAATACTGAGGATAATATAACAATAAATGGTAACAAAATGCTTGAGAAAGGCTAAAAATAGAGACAAATTCATTTGGGAACTACCACAAAAGTACCTCTGGGTCTTTATGGGTTATTTGGACTCTGGGAATAAACTCTTCTGGTCTTAAGGGCAGCAGTGAACTGTTACGTCTTACATAGTAGAATGACTTTGACACTGCGTTGATTCTATGTCTGATTCTCCGACGTAGACCTTGTAGATGTTTTCCACCGTCTCCTTCCGCAGACATGTCAGTTGTGCTGTAATATACACATAAATCTGTGTGACTTTTGTGTTGTTTCATCATAGCAGTTGAGGCCAAAGCGTAGTTACTCTCAGATTATTTCGTACCCAGTCTAATCGGTTTTTAAGCTTCAGCAGCAGACCAAACAGTAATTTTTGCCGCCATACAGTAATTTGCTCAATTTATGACCCAATACCAAGATATGAAACGTTTCGCTCAACATTTATGCCAAGACAATTACATTAATCAGATTTAAATGGCTGTACAATTGGAAATGTAGCTGGTTTTATTCTAAATGATTTATTTAAAAGGAGATGAACAGATAATTTTTGATGGTTGAAAAAATGTAATTTCTCTCTGACTAAATCCCCTTCCAAACAAAAGAATGCAGTTGACGAAATCATTAGTGATTATTTTTAAAGTAGACATATTCGATGCTTGAACGCATGCATGCATTTCCACATACTGCACATGCACCACCACACATCTGGATCTGAACTCTGCCCAGTACCATGGGAACCAGACCGTCTATAAGGGCATGAAATGAGAGTAACATGGAAGAAGTATTAGACACTGGACCTCTAGGGTTACTTATTAAAGTCCCCAGCACAATAAAAGAAGCTGCCAGCATCAGTATAATAGTGTAGGAGCAGCTAAGAGCACTGGGCTCTGAATTGATCTTGGCTGTTGTGGGCAAAGACAGGAGGTTTAATGAGGAGGAGATCAGCAGAGGTCACAGTGGAGAAATAAGCATGAGCAGTGGGAGTGAATGTACATATATGGAGAAACAGGTTAGGAAAGTGTTTCAGGGATCACTTTTTAAATAGAAATGTCTCTTCTTTTGTACATGAGGAAAAGTATGATCTGTATCATGGATCTGAAACATGCAGCCGAAGGGTCCAATCCGGCCCCCAGGATGAATTAATGAAATAAAAAAAATACTCTGAAGATGTTAACGATCAAGGATGTTAAAATAATTTTGGGTCAGTTCAATCTAAAGTGGGTCAGAGCAGTAAAATACTATCATAATAAACTTGCTTTGTTTTAGTGTAAAAAAAAAAAAAAAAGGAAAATTATGCAAAAATGTTTACATTTACAGACTAGCCTTTTACAAAAAATGTGAAAAGCCTGAAGTGTCTGTAGAGAATTAAAGGTAACTGTACTAATATTCTACCTGTCATTGAATGTTTTGTGTATTTGTAGATTCACTGTGAAAACCAGGAAATGAGAAACTGAGGCCAAATAATGGCATCAATTGTTAAAATTTAAAGTTTTTTCTTAATGCATTTCATTTTGTTCATGGGTGTTCATGTTTTGCTAATTTTTTAAAGGATAGTTTGTAGATACATTTTGAAAATATAATTGTACTTTTTTTACTCTGAAACATATAAGTTGGACATACAGATTTTAGAATGAAAAATATGATTTATATATTATTATGTTATTATTTTAATGATCCTGCCCACTTCAGGTTATATTGGGCTGTATGTGGAACTCACCCTCGATCTATATTATAAAAGGGAAGTGTGTGTGTGTGCGTGTGTGTGTGTGTGTGTGTGTGTGTGTGTGCGTGTGCGTGTGCGTGCGTACGTGCGTGTGTGTGTCTTGGGGATAAAACTAAATCTGGAAAGAGCAGACTGGTGCAGTTTGTCGTACTTATGATTTCTTCGAGGAATATGACAAATATCACAACCCTGATAAAGATTCATAGCAGTTCCCTTTTTTCCAGCTTGAATTTAATAATTGACTTTATTTTAATCTTTTGCTGCATTTTTGCACTTACCTGTCAATTGGCACCTTCATGATATTGAGCATCATAGTTTATTTTGCAACTTACAGTTTCATTATGCAGGTTTCTTATGTATTTATTTTTTTATCCAGATCTGTCCGTCCAAGATTTATTCCCAACCCTTTCTCAAAGACTGTTCACGCGATGATTTTCTTTAATACTAAGGCAGGTGCAGTGCTAAGTGTAAGGGCTACATTTGAATCTTTTATGCATTTTTGTATATATTCTGAAAAGATTGAAAGTGAAGACTTGGACAGAATAATGTTTGTCTTGGTTTGACGGAACTACCCAAAAAGAAATTCAATTCAGTTTGATCTAGGTTACAATTATCTTTCATTATTTTTACATTTTAATTTTTTTCATCTATTTAAAACAAGCATCTGCATTAGTCCAGTGTTTTAAACCCTATCCACACTGATGCAGACTTTTTTTGCAAAACATTTGGGCCTTTCAACCCAGCATTTTTGGACACAGAAATAGAGAATGAAGAGATTAAAAAAAAAAAAAAAAGTAGAAAAGGAAAAATGATGCAATGAAATGGTTTCACCGTAAAGTAGTGAATGACTTTCATCACAATTTTTTTTTTCATATTTGCAAAACCCAAGTGATAGCATAACAAACCACAATGTGACTTTTTCAAAAATGTTGTTGTGAAGTGCATTGTGGGAATGGGAATTCCCCGCAGCAGCGGTTTGTCTGTCTCTTGGTAAAACTGAACACAAATGATGCCTTTACCTCCATCCACCGACTTAGACTCATTCTGTAAAACAACCCTGGTGGACTGGAGAATTGTACGTTGTAAGGATCTGACTCATTTTCTTGCCAAATCTGTGAGAAACCACTTTTGGTCGTTGGGACAAAATTTCCGAAAAGGCCCGAGTGACATTTCGGTTTGTTATGTGAAAAAGCGGACTGTGAAAAATCTGTGATGAAAGTCAGACGCTGCTTTAAATATAAAATATACAAAGTCTGGACGAAACAAAAATATGCAAATAAATAGAGCATGCATTTGCCTTGGTGTTATTCCAATAATATTGTGAAATATCACAATGTTTCTTTCTTTCTGTCCATAGTTTCATTAATTTTTGCCAAGATCTTGTATTCATGACGGGACAGTTACCTGTGTAAAACCTCAAGGATTCGAACTGGGGTTCAGGTCTGGACTCAGCTGAGGCCAATCCACGTGTGGAAATGAATCCTGGTATTTGTCGTCTTGGAATGTGTCTGTGTCATTAGGGAAGAAAAATCCACGGATGTTCAAACCACTGTTCAGGGCTAGCTGTGTATAATAACAATGATGTATACACTGCAAAATTCAAGACCTTACCAAGTATATTTTTCTCATTTCTAGTTAAAATATCTCCTCACACTTAAAATAAGACATAATCACCTAAAGAGTAACTTTTTAGTGAGATATAAGAACCGAGATTTAGACAATAGATCTGGAAAATCTTATTTCAAGAAATATTGTCAAGATCATTTTTACTTGCTCCATAGGGAGATTTCTTTTTTGGTAAGATTTAGATTTTTGCAGTGTAGAATTATGTTAAGCATGTTTGTAAATGGGTAGGCCTGTTACATGTTAAATGTGGTTTTGTATTACAAGTGCTGCTGGAGGCCTGGACAACGCGCTGGATGCTGATAAAACTAAAAATATCACTATTCAATAGAACACCTTTTCCCTTTTATTACTATTATTAGGATTCCTAAAAGTGCATAGCAAATGTATTCCAGTTAGCAAAGTCCTGCATATACAAGTAAAAAAAAAAAAAGGTACTGAAAATCAGTCTACAGTTTAGATCCAGGTTTTCATGGCCTCAGTGTAGCACATGAATCCTGCAGGTTTGCTCGGTTTTAAAGGCCAGGATTGTAAAAATCCATACTTTTTTCTCCTTTTTTTAATATCAGTCTCTTGACACCATTAACACATCAGCTTACAAAGTAGAGCTTTACGCCGGGGATTCTAAATCTTTAGAGTTTCCGCTCTCCTTTAAGTGATATCGTAACACTTCATTTGGATGCTCATATTAACCCCTAAGTCCATCCATCAAGATTCACAAGAACTTACCTTTTGTCTGAGCCGTGGCTTCAGCGATGTCTGGCTCTTTTCATCTTTGTGGCAGAACTTTTTTTTTTTTTTTTCCCGTTTTGCTCCTTTTATAAACCCAACAACCTGCTCCAGCCAGCGGGAACAGGAAGAGCAAAAGATAATATATTATATTTTATGTGTTTTGGGAGGAGGGAATGTTAGTGTGACTCCATATATTCAACATAAACCCATTTAAAGCTAACTGAATACAAATACAGGGTCGGGGTATAAAATAAGAAAAGTGGGCGAAGGGATATCAGGTATTAATGTTAACCGTTATATTTTCCCTACTAGTAGGTGAGATATTCTATGTCCAGACTCTTATAAGAAGTGAGGCCCCCTAACATATTTTTCTTGGATAGAGCCCACACACTGCATACACATCACATGTGCGCACAAACACACGGCTGCATGGAAGCTCGGTGTGGTTAAAGAGGAAAGGCGGACATTTCGGGCCACGGGGCTACATTATACTATAGTAGCGGCATTTATGAGACAGACAACACGCCTGGCTCCAGCGGGAAAACCTCATGATGGACAGGCACTTTACCTGAGCCAAGAGCAGGCGGGCTAGGAGGAGGGGAAAATGAAATAAAATCAATACTCGAACATAACTTTTTAAATAAACATTTGCCCTCTACGGACATTGTTGGCAGTGGGAGCCGGTAACCTGTCCCTATTGGTGGAACTCAACACCAGACCGTTGGAGGAGCGCTGGCTCCCATCGAGGTGATGGCTACTGGCAAGATGTGACGTGAATAGCAAGCTATGTTCTGTTTATCCAAGGTAAAAGAAGAGAGAGAGTGAGGGGTGGGGATGGAGGGGAGACAGGGCTCAAATCCCGGTTCTTTTCCTGACCAAGGGTTTTCACGGCTTGTTGATCACACTAAAAGCTGCTTCGGCCTCTGCAGGGGAGACGCCGGGGAACTCTAAGCACAAATTCACCTTCAAGAAAGAACACATGAGATTAACCCATAAAGACCTACTTTTGTGACACTTCCCAAATGATTTTTTTTCTCGATTTAACCTTTGAGGAGCGATTTATCATTATTTATTAGAATATTAACTTCTGTGTTTTGCATTTTTTGTGAAAATCTGGTATTTTCCTATATTTAATTCACTGATCATGTAGACGATCTGAAAAGCTCAGATGAAAGTTGAGGCTTATCAAATGAAAAACAGAGAAAACTGAACTGAACATAAACCCAGTGTTTCCATCCACTGACACTGATCCAACTCTATGGGTTTTACTGGTGAATCAACGTTGTAGAGGATGGCGTTGTTTCCACGGTAACTACAGAGCCTCTGAACGTGGGTCATATCTGATGACCATGAAAACATGACAAACTGCATTTTTACTCCAGTTATTTACATGTATTGCTAAGATTATGGGGTCAACAGATATGAAACAGTTTAGATCAGTAAATGGTTTTGGTCAGCGGTGGATGTTTAGGTCTTTATGGGTTAAACTGTTTTTACTTCAACCTCCCTGAACCTCCAGTGTTATTCACATAGTTGTGCAGTTGCACAGAATACAAATGCTGGACTGAACCTTTTACAGCCACACATTTTTTGGGACACCCTGTACATTTTTATTTTTATAGTGGTTTCAATCAAACTGCTTTACAACACAGCAACAATAAAAGAGTAAAAGCACAGTAAAAACAGTCATTCAGTCATCTTCTGAACCGCTTTATCCTCACTAGGGTCACAGGGGTCGCTGGAGCCTATCCCAGCTACCTGTGGGTTAGGGCGGCGTACACCCTGGTCATGTCACCGGTTCATCACAGGGCTGACATTTGGAGACAAATAGTCACTCTCACATTCACACCTATGAGCAACTTAGATTAAACAATTAAGCTATTAGTGGATGGCGTTGGATGGTGGGAGGAGCCAGAGTACCCGGAGAGAACCCACGCAGACACGGGGAGAACATGCAAACTCCACACAGAAACGTTCCTGCTATTGGAATCGAACCCAGGACCTTCTTGCTTGAGGTGACAGTCGCTTTTCCATTGGATTTATGTGCAAAACTTTACCAAAGTTTACTAAATGTCGAAAAAACAGAAGTGTGTAATGTCCGTTTTTCCATTAAATCACAAATGCGGTGATTCGTTATTTATTATCGCAAGATGACACGAAAAGTCATTCCATAAACATGGCAACGAACGTAAATATCATGTTGTTTTACAGATATATTCATTATTATTATATATTACCCCTATTACACTAAATTAGACAAATGCTGTGGTTTCCTGGTGTGTCCACACATACTGTGCCATGTTTCTTTTAAAACTCTTCTTCTTCACTTGCTGTAACGTCCGTCAACATCTGTTTTTCTTTCATTTACTTGACTGCAGTTGCAAAAAAAGGTCTTTCCATTGCAGTTTTGTATGATATACCAATTTCGCAATCCCCGAAAAACCACCTCTTGCCAGCACAAAAACTTTGAATTGAAAAATGAAAGTTTTGTCGAAATTGTCATTTTTCCATTAGGTGAATTTTATGCGCAAGTTATATTTGCGATATTTGAGGGTCAATGGAAAAGTGACTAATGATTCTACGATCCACTGCATCACCATGCCACCCACAGTAAAAACAGATTCAGTGAAATAAAATTAAACAAATAAAAACTGTTCTAAGTGAATGCAATTCCAGTAAAAGCAAAAGAGCAAGTTAAGACCCGAGTGGCACCATATGACTCAGATCAACACACCTCTGGGCTCATAGACAACAGTAAACAGGTGTGCTTTACAGTAAATACCTCTGCAGAACAGGCTTGTCTGATATCCAGGGGCAAACTGTTCCAGAGTTAGAAAAGGAAAAGGCCCCCGTATGAGGTGCACCGGACTGAACCAATTTACAGAATTATACCACTACACGCCTGCACTTCCACTTAGCATAAGAGAAGAAATGAGACTACCAAAGCCCCTGACTGAGAGTGCAGTGATTCCAATCCACCTGGTGGTGGTAACTCCTCTAGATAAGTACAATAAAGGCTTCATAATGAGAAGGAGCATCATCTTTAGCACTATTAAGATGAAACTGGGTTTGCTTTTTTTCCTCAAGTGCTCTATCTTCCAACGTGATATCACGACTCGCATAATTATACACGGCACTTTTATCTGTGCACAGTATAAGCTTTCTGCATGTATGTTCATTCTGTTATCAGCCCCCTGTCCAACCTGAATCAATGTATCAAATACCACGCACTCAGGGTTAGGGTTTAGGTGTTAGGGTCTATATTTATAATCTATATAAGACCATTTACAGCCATGTTTTCAGATCAAATGCACTGACACTTAGGTAGATTTAACTGTCCACACATATATATATATATATAAAGTATATTGAATGTTAATGTGAATGAATGAATAGGTGATTTTGTGTTTCTTATTGTTGTAATGTTATCACTGTCTGTCTATTTTGAGTAGCATCATGGGAATATAATAGTCGACTTGAACAGTTACAGTATCTGATGACATTATATTTTCTTAACTCAACAATAACCAGAGTGGGATGAACAACATAAGCTGGGTGGCCTGGCCGAGCTGCTGGTCCTAGTCTGAGCTGGCCCAGGTGCTGCTGACTATGGTGGAAAAGGCCTCTCACTCCTCACAGCTGGCTGGACACACACACACACACACACACACACACACACACACACACTCAGCAGCTGCTTAGTGCAGTTGCACAGCTGCAGCAGCTGTCACACTGGATGGATCGGGTCACAGCGAAACACCTGGAGGCAGAGACACAGTCAAGTTATGGTGGGGATCAGACCGACCGTGAAATAAGAAATAGATCCAGATCAGATTGCAAATCGTTCAGCTGCTAAATGTGAAGCCCCGATTAGTTTTGTCATTCTGACAAGAAACATAAAAAGTGGAACCCCACAAAACATCACATAGAGTAGTCTATATATAGAATATTACATTATTAACACCACTTTAAGTGATCCAAATAAAGCTTGCATTAAATTGCAGATTATTTTTCACATGTTCACAGTGTTTAAAACATCTGATATTTTAAGTGTCCCCAAAAGTAAAAACTTCTTAAAAATATAAAACAACCACCAAGATGTACTGTAACCTGCCACTTAAACCACTTACTGAGGAGGTCTGATCCACTGGTGTTCTGTAGAATAAAGGCTAATATGTACCCTGCAACAGGGGTTCCAAAAATGGGGTCCATGTACCCCCAGGAAGAAGCCCAGGGGGTACTTACATTAAATACGTCCTCATGTACCAAACACAAAATAAACAATGAGAATTAATGCTTAAATGTAACCACAATAAATACATTCATATAATAGTTTTATTGTCAGACATCTTGTTTAAGCTTTGGTAACATTTGAAGAACATTTGTATTTTACATTATTCAAAATGAGTTTATTTGACTAGATAAGGAATTATTATTATTATTTTTTTTTATGAAAGGTTAATTTATTCATTATTGACCAATTTATTATTTTTCTTATCAATAAAAGAGGGCACTTTGCAGGTTATATTTTGCACAAAATTAACTTTAAAAATGTGTTAATTTTTAAATATTACAGTTAAATATATGTAGTTCGTTTACAAAGTTTTGAAAATATAAACAGGCACATTTGGCACAGGAATCAAATTGTGCCAAATTTTATTCAATCAAAAATGCTGAAGTGAGAGTTGGAGGTACTTGGCTAAAAAGTATATTTCAAGGGGTACTCCACTGTAAAAAGTTTGAGAACCACTGCACTACAAGAATAAAAAAGGAAAATGTCATTGTTGATGAATGTCAGCGACATTCCAAATCACTTTGTCCTTCTTGTCTCAGCAGTTAATAATCTTTGAACTTATGTTAGTCTTTGAAACATCTTTATTTGCTTAGTCAGCCAGCAAAAACATATTTTTATTTATTTACCTTTGTTTATTTACTTAAGCGCTGATAAAAAAAAAAAAAACTGTTAATGAAGATTGCAATTGTTTTTCCTGAGCTGCATTTTGTTGTATGTGTCTGCCCTCTTTTGTCTGTTTTTAACATGTTTTATTTTAGAATGTTTGTAACTTTATAATAGTGTGCTGTCTTGGCCAGGTCTCCCTCAAAAAAGATATTTTAATCTCAAGGGATTACCTGGTTAAATAGATAAAAATAATTTTTACCATGAAGTCCCTTTGAGATCAGAAATGTCTTCTGTAAGGGAGACTTGGCTAAGGTAGCAGTCATACAAGGTCAAAACTAAATCAACTTACATAAAAAACTACTAAAAACTATAGAACTTGCTTAGTTGTCCAATAAGTGTGACCTTATAAATGTGTGCATTATCAGTGTAATCTGAGCAGAAATGGTCAATGGGACACTGTGGACACATACGACCACACAGGTGTGAAAAATGTTCACCTGTGAAAGTGAAAACAGGGACAGACATTCCATAGAACTCATTTCATCCATAGTAGTAGTTTCGGATGCCTCCGGGACGTCTCCCTAGGGAGGTGTTCTGGGCATGTCCCACCGGGAGGAGGCCTCGGGGAAGACCGAGGACACGCTGGAGAGACTACGTCTCTCGGCTGGCCTGG
>JAPTYQ010000012.1:1801674-1814015 GCA_029814465.1 Ostorhinchus cyanosoma
TGTGTGTGTGTGTGTGTGTGTGTGTGTGTGTGTGTGTGTGTGTGTGTGTGTGTGTGTGTGTGTGTGTGTGTAGCAGAAGAGGACCCTGGGAAATAAAGGTCTCTAAGTAAAAGCCAAAGGAGAATGTAGACAGTGTAGGTGTGTTGGACGCTGTTATCGGCTGTTTCTGTTTTGACTGAACTCCCTCCTGTTGTTCTCCTCGTCCACGATAAACCACAGAGCTCACATTTTTCTAAATCATCCGTTCCCATCATCTGTCCGTCCATCGATGTACTTCTCTGGCACTGCACAGACGCCCCCTCCTCCTCCTCCTCCTCCTCCTCCGATCTTTTCCTTCCCTTCCACAATCCATCAATCTATCTCCACCTCCTCTCCAACAGAGGCTGGACATCTCACCATTGTGTTTGCTTTATGAGAACATCTGTTTAGCTTACTGGCTCAACCCTTGGCCTTGAAATCCTCCAGTAAAGCCTTAACTCAGCCTCCATGTGGAGCTCCCACTACCACTCTGCTGACTGGGGACAGTTCATGCACTCATTGGACACATGTGGGTGACTTTAACCCTTTAGAGTTCACTCATTGAAATTTCAAACTTAGTGTTTTATTGGACACCTTCACCATCTACGTCCTCGTCAGTTGGCATGACAACAGTTTTCCTCCTCTTGCCATAAAACATCTGAGCAGCACTTGCTAAAAGGTTCTTTTATTTTTATTATATACTAGCGCAGTGGTTTCCAACTTTTTTTGGCTCGTGACCCCATTTTATAACATCACCAGAAAAGCCAGCTGTAGATTACTGCACAAAGGGAGAATTTTAAGTACGTTTATGTTTATGTCCAGCTTATATTTACAAGACTGCAAATCAATACGGAGCTTCTGTACCATGGCTTTGGTGAGGCTGGGGTCCACCAGGGCTTTTCCACCACATAAGGGGATCTGTGTTTATAGAAGAAGATGCACCTCCACTTTTTTCACTCACTCCCCCTGATACAGCGGTAAATGTCTTCAGTCCAGTCAGTCGGACTCACTGATGACTCCTCTTCTAATTTATCTGTGCGTAAAGCTGAGTTCCAGTGAATGGAGTGTGCTGAAGACAACTCAAACTCACAAATGTCATTAGTCGTTGATGTGAAGCCAGCGTGGACACCTCAGACTCATCGTCACAAAGGTGAAGCGTGAAGGCAGAGTAGGCAATTTGAATATAAGAACTGCTCACAACAAATCAGTTCTTATCATTCACTGAAAAGAGCCACTCAAAAGACTTGACTCGTTTGCAAACGTCACACCTCTGGTGCCTGACTGAACGAGAAGGAGATAACAGCTGTTAGATATCAGTGCATAGTAACGCAGCACATTTCACTGCCGGTAAAGGTGTTATAATGTTTCAAATAGTAATTAATTACATTACCCATTACTGGAAAACAGTAACACCATTAGTAGTGTGGTTATTTTAACACCATTATTCTCAACACTGCTGGTCCGGCTGCTATTTTTACCGTAAGTGGCACATGACGTAAGCATGTTCTGGGTCTTTGTGCAAGATACAAGCAGTAAAAAGGATGAAGTTTACATAAAAAAACTACTAACAGGTTTCAAGAAAAGGCATGTGCTCTTGGCTCTGAGTCAGTGTTAGCAGTGACTGAAGCCAAACGCTTACTGTAAGTTCCACTGAAACTGTGGTTTACGTCTGAGCAGTGCTTGTTCCTTCATCAGCTGGAGCTCATTGAAGGTTTTTGCGTTCGCATTGACGCATGTGTTTAGCAGGATGTACTGCTGCATCACTGGATGCTTAATCTGATGCTAATTGATTCCATTCCAAGGTAACATGGCCTGTTACCAGGTGTGAAACTGCGCAACCGTGATGCGGCAAAATCTAGACAGTGAACATGTGCAAAGAGCAGCCGGGATGGAGAAAGGGGAGGACAGAGGGGAGGTGGTCTAGAGACTTTAAGCAGAGTCTGGTGATGTCATACTGTGGGTCTGGGACATTTTATCACACATGGTTTCTGTAGCTGTGGGCCAAATGATCAGAGTGGAAGAGATAAACCACAGTCTCCACCAGGGATCACATCTGCAGATACTGACCACAGGCCGCTGGAAGGTGTGTTCTGTTCACAGGAACTACAACAATGTGTGTGCACTTTAAGCTTTTCTTAGCATTTCAGTAGCCTCACAGGGTAATGGGCTAACTCCAACACAAATGGACTAAAGGATGTGTTTCTTTTCTAACAGGGGTCTGGAATACTAAACAATAATGACAAATGTCATAATAGAGTTTTATATTGGCATAAATACATTAATATATATTATCATGAACAGGACACCTTACAGCTATAGACGATGTGTCCCAATAGTTTTGTCCATATATTTTATAAACATTCATATTTCCTTTGCCCATAAAGACTCAAACAGCCAAATTCATCTACTGATCTAAAATATTTAATATAATTTATTAATCCTATCATGTCATGGATGGACAACAAAATTAAATATCAAATTAAACATTTTTATGTGGATTATCAATATCTTATACATACGTGTGTGTGTGTGTGTGCGTGTGTGTGTGTGTGTGTGTGTGTGTGTGTATATGTATTTTTTTTTTTTTACAATATTTACAACACACAAATAATATTAACATCATATTCAAATGTATTTTACATAGATATATGCATTCATTAATTTTAAACGCTGTGTTTAGAATATGACAAATAAAATAATAGTCAAAAAATCAATGTATTTGGAATAAATTGAGTTTATATATTTGTAAGAGTTTATAAAATGAGCCCAGAACGACGGCACAAAACTGTGTTATTTTACAAACATTCATACTCATAAAACTCCTAAAAAAAATTTTCCACAAATTTTTTCATTTCAAAATAGATTTTCCTGAAAATATAAGTAATTACTGACCCAAAAATCTAAGTTCAGTGTAGATTATTGTAATTACATTTTTTGACCAGATGATAACCTTCCCATGACTTCGTCTTTTCCCAAAAGTCCACTCTCTCCTGCAGAAAAACCCCCACATGGACAGCCCGTGGTTCCACACAGGTCAACGCACTAGTCGGCCTTTATTCCCTCTTCACTTCCTCAAGATCCACTTTCATGTCAGTCTGATTAAAGACAGTGAATCCATCTGAAACTCTGGGTTTTTCCAAACATAGAATCCAACAATAAAAACGTACAGGTCCAACTAAACCATAAAGTCTTGTTGGTGGCCCTTAATATAAACCAGGCTTGGAAAACACTCCTGTTTACTAATTGGACCAGTAGCCGTGGCAACATCACGTCATCATTAACAGGTGCCTCATCCGGTGGGTGTTCATGGGAAAGTTTTAATTAAAACTTGCCAGTGCAGTTCCCGTCCACACCAGCGGAGCCCGGCATTAAGCTGCCGGTTCAAGGCTGTTGTCAATGTTTATGATGTGTTAGAGCGAAGGGAGGCAGGAGCGCTGCTGCTTTAGGGTCAAAGTCCGAGGTCAGCGACCAGAGTACAGCCCAGTAAACAGGAGGAAATGATGCTAACCACGCTAATTACTGTTTACCTGTTTTTTTATATCTGGAACTTATGTTTTCAATCATATGTGGAGAAAAATAAGGCCAGGAGACAAGGAGGGAGGAGCCCAGTAGTAGTTAGTGATTGTTGACTGTGGAATATTCACGGCTGAAAATAGAGGTGTTTTTTTTTTTATGTAGAGAACCATTGTTTTTTTATCCTTCACATATAGTTTTTATACAGTATATACGTGAATATTATATGTATATGTAGTGCCTGTTTTATTTATAGCTTCTCCGTGCTGAGCCTTTTTCTGCCTAGTGCTACTTTGTGAAGGTTTTTTTTTTTTTTTTTCTGGAATCATCAATCCCACAATCCACCTCCCCATCCTAAGAAAAAATTGACATTCTATATATTTAGATCATTCAATTCCTTCTCAAATACTTAACTGTTTATGTTTATAATGTCTGTGCATTTTATACAACTGATTAATTCTATTTGTACAACTGTGGGGTTTTGGCCTTTGTCTTTCTCGCCTTTGTTATTATGGTTTTTTGTTTTTTATTTATTTATTTTTCATTTATAAATTGAACAAATTAAACAACAATTCGAAAAAAGATGAAATTGAGGAAAAAGAGGATGTCTTTCCCAATGGTGTGATTTCCACTTGTGTTAGTGGAAACCCATTTGTGTGAATCTTTGTGACCTAAGCATTAGCACCTTTTCCTTGAAAATGACATCATCTCAGAAAATGAAAAAAAAAAAAATCATTCATTTCTGTCAGGTAGTAATTTTCTTTTTTTTGTTATTAGAAAGAAAAAACTTAAAACAGTCCATTTTAAAAATTAAATTTATCTGTTTTGACCCTGAAAAAGAAAAACGCCTTGAAATAAAATTTTAATTCTTGCATTTTAAAACGAAAATTAATTAACCACTAGTTTTCACTTTGTTTCTGTAAAGAAACGCAGACCGTCCACACAGGTGAGCGTTCACATGGTTTGGTTTCACTCACACACACTTCAGCAGACTTTGAAGTTGTTATGAAAAGCCTTGTGAGATACAAAATCAGTAAATGGTACAGCGCTACGCAACCAGCGCAGCGGTTTAAACCATCGACAGGCAACGGCGCATCCTCTGGGATCTATTTGGCAACGTGTCCGTCCACAACCGAGCAGAGCAGAAAGCAGAGTTTCTCTGTAATTTCTCCTCTCGCTGTCCGTCTTTCTTTCAGTCTGCATCTTAGTTTACCCTGCGCTGCAGTCTAGACAGAGAAGAGAACAGAGGAGGAAGAGACGCTGCTGCCAAGTCATGTGCAGTGGTGACACACACACACACACACACACACACACACACGCACACACACACACACACACACACACACACACACACACACACACAGCTGCAGAGGTCTGCTGGAGTAGTAGAAACAAACAAAGGTGGATTATGACAATTAGTGGCCTGGTCCAAACCCCATGTTTCCAGAGCTTAGTGAATATAAGACAAATTAATCAGAAGTCAAACGTCTCAAACACACACATGGACACACACAGTTAATGAACACACTAATATTCAGACATGTGGGAACCATTTGTCCACCTACCTCCTGCTTTCTCTATGACAACAGAGAGGAACACAGCAACAATTTGAGAAGGAAAACATGCCACTGAACTGACTGTGATTAGCGAGAAACCCACGGCTGCGCTGACGGCTGTAATGAGTCTACGAGGTAAATGTCAAAAACGACAGGAAGGAAGAGAAATGGTAAAAGTACACGCTTTCTTTAGGCAAGCACAAAGACTTGTGTTTGATCGGTAGCAGTGGAAATACTCATTTAACTTTAACTGCGGTGAAATTGAAGTTTATTTTATTTTTATCCTTTGGTTTTCCCAGGATGGTCCCGTTGAGACATGACATCGACCATCAGGCAGATATAAAACCCAACAAGGACATGGAAGTCATTTAGAATAGATAGAAAAAGAAAGTAAAAGAATAGTACGGACAGAGCCCAGCCGATTTCACCCTTTAAGACTTTTTGCAGTAATTTCTAAATGAATAATTCTCTCCATTGAATGTTTCCTTCGTCATGTTTGACTCTTTATTATAATACTACCCACTGTATTTTGCCTTTTGTTGTGAAAATGAGATATATTCCGATATTGAATTCACTGACCATATAGAACTTAACCATTTAACTTCACTGTTGCACCGTCTCCTTAACCCCGTCCTGTTTGGATTCTTTTTTTTCCTACTATGTTCTTTTTGCATCGTGAGGCCTTAGAGTTTTGTCATTTCAGTTTCCTGTATGTGATTGATGTACTGATGGAAAATCTGACAGTAAAGCCGACTATGACTTGACTTTGACGAGATGTTCAGAAACGCTCAAGGAAAATCCAACCCAAAAGCAGAGAAAACTGAAGTAAAAGTGAGTTTTTCAGCAAAACATACTGTTGTCATTTACTGAACTCTATGCTTGATACTGGTATGTCAGTGTAGAAGATGACAGTGTTTCCATGGTAACTACGGAGCCACTCAACGTCCAAATGGGTCATATCTGCTGACCATGAAAAGATGATAAACTGTATTTTACACCAATCATTTACCTGTATTGATAGGATTAGTGGATCAGCAGGTATTAAACAGGCTCTAGTTTCCAGTGGATGTTTGGGTTTTTGTGGGTTTTGTAAAGACGAAGCTGGATGCATGTACATCCCATCATAGTAATCTCCAACAGACGCAAATAAACACTGAAACATTCTGTTTTTGGCTTAAATAAAAGGACATTTTTAAGTCAAACAACATCGGTCTGAGCTTTTTCTGCAGATTTTCATGGTATTTGAAGTTTTAAAGACATGACGATGTGCTGTTTGTGTGTAAACTTAACTCAATCTCACATCTTAAACCATTCTAAATAATTCTGCAGCTGAGCTTGAAACAACATGGTCCATTTTCTGCCCCGTACATGATTAGTTTCATCTGTTTTGTCATTACGGCTTTTCCGTTTTTAGTTGGTGTGTTTTATGTTATTTCTGTCTTGTTTCATCCTTTAGGCTTTGTCTCTCCCACAGTTTTCATCTCATCTTTTAAGTCATTTGCATCTTTTTTTTTTTTTATCATGGTAATATTGTCATTTATTATATGCATGGATGTGTCCCAATAAACTACAGAATATGGTCTAAGAGAGAGAAGGGGGATATAATGTAAGAGGGAAACTATGCGGGAAATATGCAGGAACTGAAAAACGTGTTTCAATGAAAAAGCAGATTCTTCTCCCACACCCTGTTCTAACTAATAACTATTAGATGGAAACTGTCTAATTCCATCCTCTGATAAGGAAGCATACACTACATTACAGGAAGTGTTGGTTCTGTTTGAGTTTTTTTATTTTCTAAACATGGTCCAAACATGACTTTAACATTCCTGAACCACAAGTGTCACAAATAAAAGAACTGCTTCCTGTTTCACCACAGTGAAGTCGAACAGAGCATCTGTTTAAGGCTGTGAGAACCTTTATGTTCATAGAAGATTATAATCACTGACTTTACATCAGTACTAACAAGTTACAATGCAATCTTTTTCAAACTTTATGCAGAAAAATGCAGGGATTATGAAATCATGTGAGTCCCACATATTTTGTGTGAAATATTCTAATATTGCAGTGAATATGTGTCCTTTTTGAAAACATGCAGACCCTGCATAATACACACTATCTGCTTGATTATGCATTGATCAGGTTTTTCTGGAGGGACTGATATAAAATATAAAGATGAGGAACAGCAGTTTAATTCAGGACAGTAATGGAAGTGTTTGAAGAAGGAACTACAGCTTTGTTTTCTATGGTTTATTATAACCTGAGCTCTTTATCAGTAACTTAGTGCTGACCTGTTGTTTTTTATGGGCTGTATTTATTAGTTATGTGCAGTTGGAGTAGGACAGTATAAGCTTCGTCCTACTCCACATAAAGTGTTGTTGAGGAGCCACAGTGTGGTAGTTGTACATTGTGTTCTTTTTTTAGTCGACTTATGGCCTTTGATATTCTACATTCTTCTGTTTCAGTTATTTTATTTGATTATTTGTTCCTACTTGCATTCGAAATAAGGTTCCTAATAAAAATCATTTCTGTTCTACCTATGCACAGTAAAACCAGTGTTGATCATGTCAAGGCCCATAATGAAAAATAAACCCAAAAAAAGCAGTAACAGGGTTCACCAAATCCAGATTAGCACCAGGGATCACAGCGGACTGTGTGGCCCAAGCATCTCCTCTTTTATTATTATTATTAGTCCTCACCTCATCCCCTGGTTGCAGGTCATATCATCACCCAATTTGTCCTCAAACTTTTTTTTGTCTTCTGGTATCAATCATTTGTTGGCCTGCCGTTTAAAAACATTCATCGTTGTCTTTTCCCTGTTGCTGCTTATCTG
The DNA here is from genome assembly GCA_029814465.1 of Ostorhinchus cyanosoma. Classification (NCBI taxonomy): domain Eukaryota; kingdom Metazoa; phylum Chordata; class Actinopteri; order Kurtiformes; family Apogonidae; genus Ostorhinchus; species Ostorhinchus cyanosoma. The sequence continues at coordinate 1,809,592 of JAPTYQ010000012.1, forward strand.
TGCAGCTACAGCTCTATTCATATATATATCAAACATTAAGACGTTAAGTGTCCTTGGACTCCTGCTCTCGTCTCCCTCTGCTTTCATCTGTCATTTCATTTTAAGACCGATATGACATAACAAAACATTTATAATCTCCAGTAAGTCTGACCTCAAATGCTCTTTATTCAACTGAACTAAAAGAGTTTCTACAGAGGTCTGAAAAATCACTAAATCTACCAACATAGTGTCTGAGTGTCAAACACTGACTTTTCCTTCTTCAGACAGACTGTGGGTTTATATGACTGGGACATACAACATCATTTGGTGTTCTTTAGAGGAAAAACGTGTGCGTTGTAATATTTGAGTCACTTTTCACAAGTTGCTATAAGTTTTGAAGCAATTTAAAAAAAAAAAAAGTAGGTATTTGTTGCTCTGTAATTTTTTTGGGGAAAAAAATTGCTAGGGTAGTTTGAAAAGTTGGTAAATATATCAACAATAGTACGAAGATGATCTGAACGACCAGGTCTGAACATAAGTGGATTTCTTTCAAGTTTCGAGAAAGTGGTTCAGAGAAATGTGATTTTCACACATGGATGGACTCGACCTGAACCCCACTGAGAGTCTTTGGGATGTGATGGATAAGACTTTACAAAGCGGTCTGACTCTCCATCAATAGGAGATCTGGTGTGAAAATTCATCCGACTCTAACGAATTTTTAAAATGAATGCATCCTCTAATCAAGGCAGTTCAGTTCAGTTGTGTGTGACTTTTTATATATTAAAATAGTGAGTATATTAAACATTGATTAATGATGAAATGAATTAGTAGATATTCCCAGAGCTTTTAGCAGCAGCATACGCACTTAAATATGCAACTGTTTCTATTGGCTCTCATTATTTTAAATACTTTACCCTAAGCAGCTGTGATTTAATGTCCCTTCCCTGAGGTCGAGCCCATTTATTTCTCAGAGCATGCTTCACCCGACGTCCTAATAGTTCAGCCTCCTAATGCAATAATCCATAATTCAAAAGCTTTTGAGGGGAATAACTCCTACAGTTGCATATTCAAAACCATGCGAAGGCACACACAGATGCACACCCACATGATTGATTCGTTCTGCCGCAGATAAAGCGTGCTGGGGAGGTTTTGTGGTCTCAGTGATTGCACATAAATGAACATATGAATATGTTGCATATGTAAACACTGGTAGCCAAGGAAACAGAGGGTCAGTCAGTTTTGCTAACCTTTCTCTCTGCATGCTGTAAAGTTCTCAACCCCAGCTCTGATGCAAGAATAAAAGAATAGGTTATTCATATGCACGGCCATGTGTTTGCAGAGTTTGGGTTGTGGCGGTGCAACACGTCAGCTGTTTGAGAAGTCACCCCAAACAACCTCTGTCCTCATGTGACCCAGATGGCAAAGGGCACTGGCACCCAATTTAAGGGCCTCAATGGATGTGCTTAAAATGCATTAGTTGCTAAATAAATTGCGTAGCATATTAGGACAGCCTACACCTCCGGCCAAGAGTCTGGAGTCCGTCTTCAACTGGAGGAGAAAGAACGCTCCCTTTGACGACAGTAATGTCAGGATATTGGCCAGAGAAGATATGTGGTTTGAGGGAGGAGTCAAAGAAGCCAGTTTTGTAAAAGTGAGAAGTCCTTCCCTGAACGGAGGCGGTGGTCTGACGCTCCGTACACACGACAACAAAATGATGTCAATCTGCAAAGCTTTCATATCGTTTCAGCCGTTCGTCCAGTGTTGTTGCTGTTATCACACTATTACACATATTACACTGTTTTAACCCAGTTTTCCTGTTTCCACCTGGATGCAGATATTTCTTGAAATGATACGTGTTTGGAAATGAAAGTTTTAGAATCTGCAAAAGAAAAATACCATGAGCATTATCGTCTGGACGTAGTCTGAGACACGACTTATCTAAAACCTATAACACCATTTTAAACTAAATTCTTTAACAGTTTTAAACCAACAACCATCTGCATCTGGAGGGACCTGAAAACAAACAAACCCCCAGAGGGTCTTAGACAACGACCCACCCCCCTCATCAATAACCCTGAGGCTGTGTTTACACGTATCTGGAAAAACAGATTTGTCTCTGCATTTGTGCCTGTTGTTTACACGACAACCATGGGCATGCCCACCGAAAACTACCAATTCAGACCAAAGTGGAGATTTCGGCAAATCACTGTTTTCACGTTTGCATGTAAACCAAAGGAAACAGAGATCTCAGATGAACGTCACAGTTTTCAGTGGAAATATTCTACCACTTCACATGTGATGATACAGTTTAGAGGAAGAGGACGGAGCTGATGAGTGAAGTTACAAGTGTTAAATGAGTAAATAAGGAAGTTTGGTGCTAGCAAATGTTAGCATCTTAGCTAAGATGCATCTGCTAAATAGGATCTATTTACTTGATATATAATAAGACTTTTATGAGGTGTTTCCACATCTTCATATTTGATATTTAGTTTATCAGTCCTTTATCTGTTCTGTCCAGTTCAGCAGAAGGTAAATGAAGTAATCATTTATGTCCGTGCACAGCGGTCTGAAAAGAAATAAAGACAAAACATTGATTGAAAGTTTGAACAACTACAGAACAAACACGGTTTGACTCAACAGAGTTCAAACCCTTTTTCATCTGCTCTGACACATCAGAAAAGCAGTTTGTGATGGTTAATTAAGTCCCCAGCTCATCCATTTGCATTGTAGGTTGCACATCTGGGATCTGTTTGGACTTGGAACCAGGAAAACATGTGAAGGTTCCATCACCACCTCCCATCCCCTTTGGTTCATAACAGAAGTCGTGTTTTGTTGTGATTCTTTTGAGGATTCTGGTTGGTTTGTGGTACTCGATGGTCTCATCACACTGTTATCTACAGGCCTGGCATGTTCTTGACGGTGTAGAAACACAGGGTCATGTAAAGGAAGATTTTTCTGAAAATGGTCATGTGTGCCCAAGGTTTATTTTTTAAAGTGATATTTTGCTTTTTAAGTGGAATTATGCATCTTAAAACATTTCCCTGAGCTCTTCATAAACTGTAAATGCTCTGCTTGGGTCTGAATTCTTCATTCATTTAACTCCACAGGTCCATTTTTAACCCTATATCTGAGTAATGACACCAGAAAGGTAGTTAGGAGCGCTGGCCCTTTAAATGCACATGACCCCGCCCCCTCCAGGTTTTTGAGCATGCTTCTCTGTCCTATTCAGCCACTTGTGTTCGATACAACCAACAACTGAAGATTTTAAGTAATTGACTTGAAATTCAGACCGATTTTCAGTCTGGACTCTAACTGCTGCTGCTGACAGACAATTATGTACTCGGAAAAAGAAGTCTGGACCTTATATGAGCAAAAGTTGTGACTTAACTAGTTAGAAAATGTAACAAATTAAGAAGGAATTACAACATTTTGTAGAAATCCACATAATTTATCTCAGAATGAATCTAAGGATAGGTTTGCAGCAGCTGGAGGGTTCAAATTCAAACTGTAAGAACTATTAGGGTCCAAATACACAAAGAAATGAACTAATAAAAGTGGGTTTAGCAACATGTGAGCCCTTTAGAACAGAGAAGGGGAAATATTCATTTTCCAAAAATACCTGGCTACATGTAAACATATCCCCATAGCCACTCCCCCTCTATGACCCTAACACCTAAGCTCATTTGCATATGGATTAACACCTCACAGATGACTCCACCCACCTGTTAGAACTGAAGACGTCTCTTGGATGAGAGACAAAACCAGTGCATTTGGACCTAGAACTACCATGAAGTAGCATATTAGTAACTTTGTTTTATTAGCATCTGTAACTGTAATCAGCAGTTCACCCGGTACTCCATATTCCCTGAATTAGTCTGTATCAAGCCTTAATCGTACCAATAGTTCGCATATTTCTGTTCTTCCTCTGTGTCACATTAAAAGCACAAGCTCCTGTGGTCGTTCCATCCGTCTGACTCACCTCATATATCTTCCTCTGCAGCACTCTTTTCCTCTGTATTTTTTTTTTTTTATGTTATATGATCAACATCACCAATCATTTTCCTGAATCTCTAAAGGAATGACATTTACTCTGTTGGAGCCTCATCTTTAAGAATATGAATTACAGGCCCACAAGTAGGGGCATCGAGTCAGAGTAATGACATGATGTGATGACAAAAACAGACGCAGGAGTAACAGAGATCACATGAGGGGGTGATTAGAAACAGCCCGGCTCATCCCTGTGTCTCTGCTTTTTGTCTGCAGGTTCAGTGGTTTGTGACACCAGAAGAACGGAGGACGGGAAGAACTCAAATGCATGAAGGTAAGAAAGTTCAATAATGTATTGAAGAAATCAAAAAAGGGATGAAAGAAAAAGAAAACGTTTAGATCTGCCTTCGCCAACAGTCACACACTTTTTTTTGTATTAATCATTTTTATTTTTACTT
>JAPTYQ010000012.1:1908629-1921312 GCA_029814465.1 Ostorhinchus cyanosoma
GATAGATAGATAGATAGATAGATAGATAGATAGATAGATAGATAGATAGATAGATAGATAGATAGATAGATAGAGAGTCAAGCTGCTTTCGTCACCAATATTTCATCAAACCTGTAAAACTGGAGTCACAGCCTTAGTATCACATATCTGTAAGTCTTTCCATTATTACTCACCTGAATCTCTTCCCTCTCGGTGAACAATTTCGAAGTGTATTCCACCATAAACAATCCATTTGTCTACAAACAGCTGGTAGGTCACTCAGGTATTTTTGGAAATGTGCTGTGAAGTGCCTTGTGTGAAGCAGAGTTCCACGCAGCTGCAGTAACAAGAGGCTCTGACGCTGTTTCCATGTTTGTTTGTTGGCGCTGCAGCCAGAATGTGGCCTAACGTACTTCTGTCATTCTACCACAGTCACTCCAGTTGATTTCAATACATTTTGGCTACTAGTTACAAGTCATTTATATTTTTATATTATATATATTTTTCAAAACTGGAACAAATTTGGTTGAATCCCACATAATAGAGATTTATTTCTCTCTATTCTGCACGTTCCAACATTGTATGACATCATCTGGTGACATCATCAATTCAATAAAAAGTTTCTTTTCACAGAAGCCGCTGTTGCATTCGAGAGTTGCACAAAATGCATCGTGGGATATTTGAAGCCAAGTCTACATGAGTCAACTACCAGTGCATCCTTGGTTTAATCTAGCAGACAAGAACAGTATCTGGGTATTCCATGTGTTCTTGGTTTGTGTGAACTTTTAAATGGACAGTACTTGGTCCCTGACTGATGACGTTTCACGAGAACAGAAGAACAGACGAGAACACGTGTTTAGAAACGGCCTTTCTGCCTCGGCATCATGTGTGTCACATTAAGTATCAGTAGAACAAATGTTTAATTAACCCACAAAGACCCAGCACTACTTTGATGGCACTTCCTAAATGAATTTTTCTCTGGATTTAACCATTCTTAATTGATTTAACTCCATTTATTATAATATTACTCTCTATATTTTGTGTTTTTTTTCAGTGACAATCATGTATTTTCCTGTATTTAATTTACTAATGATATAGACGTTCATAAAACTCAGATTAAAGTTGAGGGTTGTTATATAAGAAAGAGAAAACTGAAGAAAAAAATCCAACTCCATGGGTTTTACTGGTGAATCAATGTTGTAGAAGATGACACTGTTTCCATGGTAACTACAGAGCCTCTGAATGTCCAAATGGGTCACATCTGATGACCATGAGAAGATGAATAACTGTATTTTACACAAAATATTGACATATATTGATAGGATAAATGGATCAATGGGTATGAAACAGTTACATCAGTAGATGTTTTTGTTGTTGGTGGGTGTTTGGGTCTTCTCAGGAAAATTGAAACTGAATTATTTTTGTAATCCATTCAGTTCGATTAATTGATTAATCACTTCAGCTCTAATGTAAACCTTGTGACCCCACAGGACAAGCCCAGCCTGCAGCTGCTGTACCTGATCTCCACACCCACCGCAGCAGCCGGAGGCCCCGAGCCGCTCCCATGGAGACGCCCCGCGGCCGCCCCCACCCCTGCCACCGGGTTCCCCTCTTCGTGGACTTCGAGGAAATCGGCTGGTCGGGCTGGATCATCTCTCCTCGGGGATACAACGCCTACCACTGCAGAGGCTCCTGCCCGTTCCCGCTGGGGGGGAGCCTCAGGGCCACCAACCACGCCACGGTGCGCTCCATCATGCACGCGCTAAAGCTCTCCAGTGACAACGTGGGGGCGCCCTGCTGCGTACCGGACAAACTGCAGTCTATCAGTTTGTTATATTTTGATGATGAAGAGAACGTGGTGTTGAAGCAGTACGACGACATGGTAGCGTTGAGCTGCGGCTGTCACTGACTGGACTGGAACATTAGGACAATGAGGGCTGAGGACATGAACATGGGCTTGGGTGGATGAAAACACTGTATTTTAGTGCATAAGTTTAAATATTGTATTATTATTTTGAGAAATAAAATGATTATACCTCAGTTTCTCATGAATGATCTTTTCTCCGATTGCATTTTTAGTTTTGTTTAGACCTGAACAGAATTCACAAAAAAATTCAAGTGTTTTTATTAAAAAAGAGGTTTTGATTCTGTAAAGTCTAGAATCTCTGCAAAAAGTTTCATAGTTTTTTACTTAAGTTCAGTTTGAGCTGCTATTTTGCATCACAGTGCATTAATAACATGGTACTAAACAGGTAATAACTGTTCTAGAGTAGAATGACCAACAACAATGGAACAAAATCTGACCAAGTGTATTTTTCTCATTTCTAGTCCAAATGTCTCATCACACTTAAAATAAGACAGAATCATCTAAAGAGGAACTTTTCAGTGAGATATAAGAACAGATTTTTAGGCAGTAGATCTGGAAAATCTTATTTCAAGAAACCTTACCAAGATAATTTTCATTTATTGCAATAGCAAATGTTTTTGCTTGAATTGAGCAACAATAAATAAATAAATAAATATAACAATAATGATAAAAAAAACTCTGTCAATGGAACAAATGAAAATGATCTTGGTAAGATTTCTTGAAATAAGGTCAGTTGTCTAAAAGTAAGTTCTTATATTTCACTGAAAAGTTATTCTTTGGTGATTATGTCTAATTTTAAGTGTGATGAGTTATTTGGACTGGAAATGAGAAAAAATACATTTGGTCAGATTCTGAGTTTTTCCAGTGCTGTTGTGGGTTTTAACATGTTCAGCTCAATAAAATAGTCCTGAAGTGAAAAGAACACGTGTACGATAAAATTCTGTGTCAACAGTTGTTTTTTTATTGGAATGGATCACAGACACAATACAGCCCTGCTTTATTCTACAGTTAAAAAATGCAACAAACTTGCAAAACCAATTCTCCATGTCCTCTGCTTGTTAAAAAAAACCATTCATTGCAGTAATTCCATTTCAAGCCTTTAGACAGTACAAATTAAATGTGTGATGTCTTCAACACACAAGGTGTAAATGCATTTTCATGTTTAGCATGCAAAATGTTTGAATAATTGGGTTGTGCTCACATGGTCAGTTGACATTAGATTTCTAGATGAAGTCAATTCTTTTCATTCAAGTATGTCCGATGATTATTTGTGTCATTGCAGCCTGTCTTGTGAAAAATAAATCTCAAGGTAACACTGGACCTTGAAGATAATAAAACAAAAAAGCAAAAATACCTGAAGAGTAGTGGAGACCACCAACACCACTGTAGTCAAATATAACAAACCCTCAGCATTTATAATAAATATCCAACATTTACATTTAAGCTAAACTCTCTCTGTCTTTACAGTATGTACATGGATTATCCATGTCTCCCTTTTCGAGAAAAATTGCACATTATCTTACAGTATTCCTTCAACCCATATTGAAAAAGGTATTCAACAACATCTAACATTCATTCATGAATCAAATCAGTTTCAACATTCAACTTAAACTCATTGTCCATCATAAAACCATCAGTGGCCTCAAGAGCTTCAGAAAATCTGGCACAAGTTTAAGGCAAGTAATGCAAAACAATGCTTCTTGATCTGTGCTGGGAAAAAAAGCATAAACTAAAAGGAAAAATCCACCTCATGGTATTTCAAATCTCCAAAACCTTGGTGATGTACGTTGCATTTCTAGGCCCATTTGCTGCTTATATTGTACTTTTTTTAGTGCGCTATCTTAGAGAATAAACAACAATGGGTCAAGTTTTGGTTTCTCGTATAAATGTTACAAATAATCTAGGCAGGTGGAAAACTAACATTTCAAGATCCCAAAATAAGTCCTGGAATGCAATGAACATCATAGCATGAAGAAACAAAACAGCAAACAGGAGGATGGATTTTTCTTTCATACCTTATAGCCTATCAACTCGGACAGTCCAGCTCTTCAGTCCCCAGGAAGTCTCCTAAAATATGCTCATGTTGGCCAAAGACAGGCTCTAAATATGGATGCCCCTCCTTACAGTGCATGGCTATTGATCTGTCCATGGGTCTCTCCTCATGCTCCCTGTGAGGGGCTTGGATGTTAGCTTTCTGAGCCATGGGGGAAAGAGGCACAGGGACAAAACCATGGTAAAGGACCATGGGTGGTGTTAGAACCTCCATAGGAGACGCCTGGGGAACAGCCCCCTCTGGTGGCTGGATTGGCAGTTGCACATAGCTTCCTGTTTCAGGATCAAAGAAGGTTTTGGTTTTTACTTGTACAGGCATATCCACGAAGAAGTAATGGCCCGAGTCTGGATCCTGGAGGAGCTTACGCTGTGTCATGGGGAAGGACTGCGTAACAATGGCGTGCTCGATGCTGGACTGGCGGGACAGCTGGCTGGTGTGACTGGACTGACGGGACAGGTTTGAAGGATGAGGGGCGGTGGTGCTTTGGGCGTCGATGCTATGACTCCGTCTCAGAGGGTTGTCCCTGCTTGGTTTGTCTCTGCCTCTGCCTCTCTGCTGAAGCTCATCCATGATGGATTTCTCGATTCTCTGGGTTCTGGGATCGCTGACGGACATGTCAGCACTGAGTCTGCGCTCCACTTTATCTTCAAAGTATCTGTCGGTGCTCAGTGATCGGTGGAATGGCCTGTCTGACATGGGTCTGTCTCCGATGTGAGCTTTGTACACCGGTACGTTACTTATGACTCTGTCGCTGCTGTAATGCCTCTGCTCCGGCCTCTCTCGAATGTGTCTGTCACTGCTTCGGCCATGCCTCTCAGTTACAACACTGGGAAGTGCTTCGCTCCTGTGGTTACTGTTTTCCATTGAATCATAGCTCTGCCTTCGAGTGTTGTGGCTCATGTGGGCTCTTTCGTGATGGTTTTGACTGTTATGGGATCTTCTTTCATTGGCTGGTTGTTCAGAGTGGTCATTGTGACTTTCTTTATTATGCTCCCTGTGCTTTTTCTCACTGCTTTTTGAGGTTCTGCTGCTGCTGCTTTTGTGCTCAGATTTGTCACTTTTGTGTCTGTCTGCCTTGTGTTTACTGCTGCTTTGAGCTGATTTGTGGGGTGACTTCTGTGCCTCCTCCTTCCTTATTCTTCTGTTGGTTAGCTTCATGGCTCTGAGAACAGCCTTTTCAGATTTGGGTAGGACAGTAGGAGGCTTGGGCAGACTTGTTTGGCTTTCGTTACCGCTGCAGGTAGAGCCTGAGCGCTCACTGGGAACCTTTAGTACCTCACACTCTACTCCAGTGTTCATTCCCATCTCATCAGCTGTGTCAGCTGCGCTGGCTGTTAAACTCTCCACACCCTCAGACAATGGACTCACTCTAGAATTCCTGTCGTCCTGCTGTGGGACAGTGAGGAATCCATCATCTTGATGATTTGTTTGGGTTTCACTTGGAATATTGAAGGATGGGGTAGTCGGGGGGGATTGCTTTGATAAAACTTCTGTAGGCTTAAAGCTTTCTACTGTGATTGCAGCGCTGCCACTGGGAGCAATTTCATGATCGACTGGGAGCTCTGGAATTTCTTTGGCATGCGGTACCTCCACTTCTGCCTTTTCTGAAAAACTCAAGCTTCCTCTAGGTTTCCAGGGTTGCACCGTCTTCTTTACTTTGTTACTTATTGCTGTGTTGTCTTTAACCTTGAATAAAGCAGGGATTCCCAGAGTTGGTGACAGAGTGTTCAAGGCTACTGCTGCAGTTGGATTGTTTTCATCCTCAGGTACGTTATGGCCTGTAGTGTTTTTGTCTGTCTCTTTGCTATTGCTTGGTAGCTCCGCCTCTTCCTCAGGGGACTTTATCCTGTGCTTTGCAAGTTCTGGCTCACTTTCATGATCACTGAAAGAATAATATTCTGCTTCCGTCCTGTCTGAATAAGGCATTGTGTTTTGTGAAATATTCCTTATTTCTTCATCAACCTCTTCAACATCTCCAAGGAGATTCTCCAGTGAGTGGAAAACATTTGTCTCACTCTCAGTATTTCTGTGCAGGGCACTGTCCACTGAGAAGTAAGAGGATTTTGAAGAGCAGCTAGCTTGATCAGGTGGACTTTGATTGATACTTACCCCATTAACTAGTAGTAATGGTGATATTATATTTCTGGGGGTGTCACTAACAGACTCTGCATCTGCTTTTACGTCTTCATTTGCTTTCATTACTTTCTGAGATTCTTCTGTGACTGAATTGTTGCATTCTTTGTCTTGTGGAGAATTTAAATAATCTGGTCTTAGAGGAGCCTTTCGCTTCACTTTGCGCATTTCTTTTGCCTCAGCGTTGTTTTCAGGTGTAATGTCCCATGGAGAGCTCGTATCTTTCTTGACATCATTTGTCTTGTTTTCATTTTGTCTAATCTCTTGTGATACGTAAGATCTATTTTCAAGTTTGAAAGGTAAAAGTGCTTCACCTATTTCTGACTCTTCAGTAGAGGGTTTTAAATTATTTACTGGGCTGCGCATATCTTTATTAGAGCTTGTTTCACTTTGGCTTGGTACAACCTCATTTGCAGATGAGTTGGTATCAACTTCCTGTTTTTCTGAGCTTGTACTCCTTATTTCTGATGTCAAATATAAGTCGCCATTTTCATATATCCCATCTTTGTTAAAGTTGTCTTCTTCTACTACATCTTTAATACTGTCTGTCATGCTACTAATACTTCCATCTCTTTTTCTTCTAGGAGGGATAGGTGGAACATCTTTTCTGCTTTTACTTGGGTGGATAAGATCTTCGACGCTATCTTCAGACACTTGACTCACTGTACGTTTCAAATCAACATGATTTACATCATAGTTTGAGTTATCAGTTAGTTTTTCTTTGATATTTTTCTCTTTTAGTAAAGTATGTAGCTCATTGTCTATTTTTTCCATCCCAGGTAAAGCTACTCCAGTGCCTCCTCTGTGAGTTTCACCAAGTCGAGGTTCAGTTTGCGCCAGAATCTGCCTCATGTGTGTGTGGTCTCTTAGATCACTTAACCGTTCCTTTAGCTCCTTGTCTTTGGGTGTAACAGGGCTTCCATTTGGTTCCTCCTTAGCCTCTGAATATTTTGTAGCATTTTTACGTTGCTGTGTCCGTACGTCATAACTTTCATCACCAGCACCCTCGTCAGATATTGGATTTGCATCTTGTTCTGTCTCTACAGTCTTTCTCTTTTGCCTTTCTGAAATGATCTCCTCGAGAGCCATCTTGGCCTTGTCATAATTGTCATTTATGAGAGCTTTGTTTACTATGACATTACCGTCAATCTTTGTGAAAACATCCTGTTTACTATGCTCCTTCTCCTTCCTTGTAAACATTTCTCTCTTAGCTGATGTATTTCCTCTCATCGACAACATGCCCTTCTTAATATTTCTAAGTTCCCTTGAGATCAAATCATTCTTGGCTTTTGTCTCCTCATCTATGTTGATAAGGCCGAATTTGTTCCTTGCATTTTCAAGAAAACGATCACCAAGTTTTACTCTTTCTAGTTCTTTCAAAGCATGCAAATCATTAATAATATGTTCACTATCCCTTACATCTCTTTGTAGCATTAACTCACCCTCATCATTTTCCGTCTTCGCACTTACATTCATATCACCTTCATCATCGTCCTCGGTTTGCTCATCACCTGTCACTGCGTATCTTTGATATTTGATGTAATTGTTCTGTCTGGCTGAGAATATATGTTTGAGCTTCCCTTGTTTCTGGACAGATCCTCTGTCTTTTGCATCTTCTAAATCCCCATTAGTAAGTCGGTCAGTATTGACTGTGTGCTGCTTGTCAACAGGCAGTTGGATGTCAGATTTGTTAAAATTTCTTTTAGGAACTGGCGGGGGCTCTTTTTTGACATTTTTTCTGACCACCTTTGCAATGTTTTCTTCTTTGCTACTATGAGATGAAACATGGCTACTTTCAGGTACTACACTTTCCTGCCTAGTACCAAGTAAATCTTTAGAATAGATAACTTTCTTTTCCACCTCTTTGTTCTTTGTTTCCTCTGTCTTTGAAACAGGTTTAGTCACACCATCTGCTATAGACAGAGCTTTAGTTTTCGCTGCATTAATTGCTTCTCTTGCTGCTTTGATCACAGATTTTGTACTCACTGATTGAACACCACTATCCCTTTCTGTGGAACTAAAACCCTGCACTCCAAAGTCTTTTTCATTTGTGTTTTGCAGTGGCCGTTTAGGTTTTTCTGGCACCTCTGGTGGTATTTTCCTTCCTGCTATCTGTGATGATGGAGCCTCTTTCTCAACTTCACGGGTTGAAAATACAGGTGATATATCTTTACTGACATGTACAGTATTTGGTGAAAGCCCTGTGTTTGTTGGAGAAAGTTCTTTGTTTAGAGAGAAGGATGAAAAGTCATTTATCCCACTTTGCACAGAATCACTAGTGCTCTGAGGAACTTGAAGATATATCATATCACTGTCAACAGGGCTGGCTTTTTTGTATAGATTCAGTGAAGGATAGTTTTGCTTTTTCGCCAAGGTGCTTTTGTTTCTCTTTTGTATAAAGGGAGACATAGGATTGTCCTCGCTGTTTCCTGCAGACTTAGTTTGCAGAAGATTTGATAACAAATAGTCATCTGAGAGAGGCCTATCAGCATCCTGCTTTGTAAGGTCAACACTTTGAGTGCCGTTATGTTCCAAAACAGAATTGTAAAGTGCCTGTTCATCTTTTACAATAGCAGGCGTGCTCAACCCAGATGCTTGGCCATCTGACATAGCTTGTTGATATGTTACATTATCTGATTGTGGAGACTGAGTGACGTCTTCTGGCACCTCTAATGTTTTGAATTTAGGTGGACTATACCGGCTTTTCACCCGTTTTCTGTTGTCTTTAAGGTTAAAAAGAATGCTAGAGGCAAGTGATTTGTAGCTGTCCCGTTTGATTGGTGGTTCAGGGGTCACTTTAGCCTCTGAATGTGGCCTAAGCGGAAGGTCAAGGGCAGAAGGAGACAGGACTGAGAGAATCTCTGATGTTTCTGTTGGTTGTCTGGAGGGAATGAGGGGAGTCATAAGTTGGCAGATGCTAAATGGTGTCGAAGCCAAAGAGCTGACTTCCTCTACAGCTTTAACCTCCACAGATTTCGCTTCTTTTTTGAGCAACCAAAGACTTTCTTCCAAGGGCTTTGTGAAGTTATCCTGAAGTGGCATCCCAGACTGATTGACTGGAATAGCACTTTTAGCCCTCGACCTGTTGCGCCTCCAGGGGGCAGCAGTCGCATCCCCTATATCTGAAGAGCACCTCTTCTCTGTGGTAGTAACTGAGGGTTTTGGCAGGACTTTTGGTGGTGAAGGGGGAGGGATGGGTTTAGGGGCAACAGGAGGAGGAAGCTCAACGGCTGCTTTCTGGCAGGGCTGAGCCTCCTCTGTGTGTACAGTCTCTTTTCTATGGGCCTCTGTCAGCTCCTTGTAAAATGGCAGGTCATACCATTTAGGGACAGTATCTGTGGGAACGATAGGTGTGACTATGTCCTCTTGGCCAAAGGAGAACCGGTTCAAGTCTCCCCATGTTTGAAAAGGGCTAAACTCACTGTGGAGGAAAAAGTTTTTAATGTTAAGTTTCTTCAATTTGACACCAGATTTCCCATTTTTGCTTTTTGAGGATTTTCCTGAGGAAGTGGCATCTTTGCCTTTTTTATTTGCTGAAGCATCACCAGAAGGATGTCTTTGGTGGTTCTTGTAAGATCCATCTGTGAGATTTGTGTGATAATCTGGGGAGAACTCTGACAGCTCTCTTTGGATGCTGCGAAGCGCTGATTTGTCCCATGATTCTCCATTAGAGTCAGTCACACCACCATTTTTTATAAACATCCCTTCACAGCTTTCTTCTGTAGCACTTAATGCCTTGAGGAAAGAGGACATATGGGACATGTTCTTTTGTTGCTGCTGTTTCCATGGCTGGGCTTCATGCTTGTCATTTCTGCTTTGCCCTGTTTTTTTAGATTCCTTGTGGTGAGTCTTTTTGAGGGGTTCCCCTGCCAAAGGCTTATGGCAGCTGAAAGGTGAGTAGCCGTACAAGAAGTCATCATTGTAAACAGCATCATCTCCAATACACAGACTTCTGAAGGCTCGATCAGTGAGTGTGCTGACTTCACGGTCTGTCTCGTCCATGAACAAATCGGTGAAGCCATTGGGGAAGCGGTGGTGAAGCATGCTTCCCATCCGGTGGCTCACGTGTCGCTTTTCTGCACAGCTCATGGTGTCAACAGGGTTTTTTCTGTCTCAGCATCACCTGCGTTGCGTCCTCTACACTTCTGTGTGCCTTGTGGTTACCAACATCAGTTACCTCATGTAGATAGAAACCTCCTAAAAAAAACAAAAGATCAAATTAGTGTCCAGTTGTCAAAAGTTTAAACCTTGTTTTAAACCAATTTGCCAAGTTTCTTGTAAGGAATTGTCACTTACACAGTTTAGCAGTAAAAAACTGTTCCTTTTTGACATTATTACTATAAATGGTTTTCAACAACTTCAGTTGCACTGATGACCTTTATGTACACGGCATGTGCCAGGTTGGGCTATGCTGTCACTATGCAGGCAGCAGACAAACACTTCATACCATGCACATGGCTATTTTAAGCACTGTATGGTACCTTAAGCTGTGACCACTGAACATTGCTTTTGATGGATAAAGGAACACATTCCAAATAATTCATTAAAATTAGAAAAACAGAAATATAGTTTTATGTGAATGCACTGTAAGGAAAAGACCAGTGCACATACAATATGATATTTGAGTTTGCTACTGTTGGCTATTAGATTACACATGCATTCTAATGCACAATAAATACAAATCCTCTGCAAGGATTCACATTAATGTTCATGGTAGTTGGCTTACACCAAACTGCAAACTGAATCATCACATCATTGACTGTGTGTCTCAGCAGCAGCTGCTCTACTGTAGCTTACTTTAGCTATCTGGGTGAGGTCTTAGAATAGCTCATTAACCCATTTATATAGCCTGACCTGGGAGCATAGCCACTGGCATATCACTCAAGTCTTTAACCATGCAGATGACACTCCTTATAAGCTGAAAAGATTGACTGAGACAAATATAAACAGATATCACACAATTTAGTAGTGTATTTGATGGTACCTTTACAATAAAACAGAATTTTAAAAAATAACTATGGTATTGAAAAAATTTAAGGTGTGGAGGTCAGTGATGTTTACAGTCAGTGTTCGAGGACTCATGGACAAAACAGCTAAAAGGCTACTTATCAGAATGTAAGAACAATATTTATACAATAAGAAGCTCAAAGGTGAAAGAACTGTGTGACTTTACTGTATCTGCTTTGGTTACAGAATGCTTGGGCTTTCCAGGACTCTTTGGCCAACAACTGATCTTCTTGCTCTTGCTCTTATAACCAGAGATCAGTTAGCAACCTCGGTACTTTCCCAGCATCTGCTGCCATATTTATACCCAAGGAGTGAAGAAGCCCGGTTAGGTAAAGTGTAAAAATGTGCAGCCTTTGCAAGATATTTTTTATTTGTTTTTTAACATATATGTGTGCCAATATCTCTTAAAAAAAAATCACTAAGTGGCTACAAGAATACAGCTATATACAAATCCAGGCATGCCCTGTGGGCGTTTATTCTCTTGACTATCCATCATATTGAGTTTAATATATATATTTTAAAAAAACATAAAACAGTTCCACCCTTTTCTGCTCCTACCGTAATAAACATCAGTGTGATTATGGTGAACCTCACCTCTGTTATGGGTCTTTCATGCTGGGAGTGAAGGTCCGATCTACTGTAGACTCTTGAATGACGTACAAATCCTTTGTCTAATCCAATAATCCGGCGGTTTATAATCTAATGAGAATATATTAAAGTTAGCTGTCATTCCTTGTATATAAAACTTTTATTTAAAGTTGAAGAAACAAAGAAAACTCACCAAAGTGAGTCAAGCCTTCAGATCCATGTTCAAATGCACTTGAGTGGAGAGTCTCTCAATCGCCAGTTCAGAAGGGACCAAAATAGACACACAAGTCGGTGTGGCCAAACTGAGCAGCAACACAGGACGCAGCCAGCTCGCTCACATTGGAATAACCAGTGGGTGTCGAGTGGCAGGGCAAGACAGGCCACCAGGATGAAATGGACACTGTCATTGGTTATTTTTGTAACAGCAGAGAGGGCTCATGGACTTCCGCACGGAGCCTCTCTTTTCTGTTAGGTGTCTTTCAAAACACAACTTTGTACTTAACATCAGTTAGTCCGGCATTTGTGAAGACACTGGAAACAGGCAGCATGCACACACCTGGTGACCAACACCAGTGATGTTCAACTCACCACGAGAAACAAGCTGTTTGATCAATGCATCACACATGTCCAAGTTACAAATTACATCTCCAGCAGAACTGAAGTTCTACTGACTACTGTTTGTCTAAGAAATGAGTGTCGGACTTGTGTTTATGAGGTTGTGTTGTGGCATGAAAGTGCGTGACCAGTTAGTCTCGTTTTAGGACCAATGCAGCTGCTGTTGCTGTGAGATTATCCTGAAATTGGAAGAGTATTTTGTTGACTTGTTACTCATAGAGATTCAGAGGAAGTGATCTCATTAGGGTCGTGTGAAAAGTGACCCCATTCATTCTGTGGAAAACCGAGGGTCGGCTCATCTTTATGTTATTAGAACAGTGTGTTCATCTACTACCTGGTTTATCCTATTGCACATCTGCTTACCAGTGATAGATAGATAGATAGATAGATAGATAGATAGATAGATAGATAGATAGATAGATAGATAGATAGATAGATAGA
>JAPTYQ010000012.1:2147972-2158525 GCA_029814465.1 Ostorhinchus cyanosoma
TGAATGAATGAATGAATGAATGAATGAATGAATGAATGAAGTTAATGGATGGATGGATGGATGGATGGATGGATGGACAGACGGACGGACGGACAGACGTTATAATTCAAATTTAATTCTGGATAAGGTCTAAACACGAACACTTATGTTTTAAGATGTTCATTTTAGTCGATCCCAGTCGATCCCAACATCAGATTTATTCTTCATTCTTTTCACATGTTCACACCCAGTCCATCTGTTCATATTTGTTGGTCTATGTTGGAAATCATAGTTTGTTTTTTTGTTTTTTTTACATTATTGGTGAAATAAATAAAGTCTCACTTAAACCAGGCAGTTTATTCCTTTATAAAAGACAGCAGATCCCAGAATCACAACTGATTCATTCAATGAAAACTAACTAAATAAATAAACAAACAACCAGGCAGTGGCAGTTTTGTCATATTTCAATGTATATTTTGGTGCAAACAATGACTCAACCATGATACAGGCCAGTGATGAACAGAAGCAACAGAAGTTAAAACACAAGACTGGAAATCTGAAACCTTATTCTTTACATTTCTTTATCCTTTTATTGTTAAAGTTCCTGAGATAGACCCCAAACACGACCATTCAAGATTTCAGATGAACAGACAAAAACACTGGTTCATTATAGTTGATTAATTTTTCACTTTTTTAATTATTTTATTCAGTTTTGTCCATTTTGTGAATTGTTTCTTCAGTTTTTGTTCTGTTTGTTGGTTATTTTCTTCATTTTTTGGATTATTTAGCTCTTTTTTTCTTGTCTCGTTCACACAGTCACATCACACAGAGATACTGAGGAACCAGGCCATAAACCAAAACTAACATACAAAGGTGGAGTGAACGTGTTCTTGAATATGTAAAGGCGCACGGGTTTGCCTGAGGACACTGTGAAGGACAGGTATCCAGCAGGACAGTCCACAAACACCATTACCCGTCCAGAGGTGGAGGCCGACTGACGGAGTTTCACATAATTCTTAGTCTCATGGACAAAGTAACCTTTAGAATAGCGTGTTTAGCCTCAGAGACCAGTTTCTCATAAACCAAAAGTCTTCGTCGTACTCTGTGTTTCTGAATTGTGTTTGAGTCTCTGCTATAGAAACCTTTCCATTCCAGTCGAACTCCCAGTAGCAGCGACCAGTTAGACCAGGTGAACACATCACCTCTTCGTAGAAGACAACATCTCAATGAGCACGGTTTGACGGATCCTTTGGTCTACAGGTCACCGTCCTGTTGTCATTGGACAGTTGGATGTCTCTGTGTACAGCACTGTTCATGTCCAATGTGAATTCACAGAAATCTGATGGAGACTTTAAAGTATTCATAACACATTCTATCACACGTCTACTGTCAGTAGTACCTTGGCCCAGAGGTGTAACAGCCCAAAAAATGACCCTCAATAAGAAAAAAAAGAGAAAATATGATTTATTTAAAAATAAGCATCTGCAAAATAAATGTACCCCTTAAATAAATACACACTTGCATGAAAAAACTACCTCTTAAAAAACACTTTTAATAAATAAATACATTTGTACATAAAAATAAAATAAACCTGTATGATTAAAAAAAAAGGAGCTGCTCAAATAAAAAAGACTTCATAACAAGAACAAGAACATACAAGAAAAAAACCCTCTCAAAATATGAGCAACATCAAAAATTGGATTCAGTGTTAGGTTTTAAAATACGTTGCCCCAAAATAAATACCATCTCAATCAAAAAGACTAATTTAAAAAAAATAGCAATTATTTTAAAAAAAAGGAGTGTTTGAAAATATAAAACTTCATATGTTAAAAAAGAAAACCCCTATATTTCTTAAATAAGGTTCTTTTAAAAAAGAGAGAAAGAAGATAAAAAATCTTTTCAATTAAGGGGGCGCTGCTTACCTGTTTACCACAAAGAATGAAAGGGGGGTGAAATATTTTAAGGCTTTCAGCTAATGTGGCTAATGCTAAGGAAGTAACCCACTGGAAGAGGAGGTTGGCGAGCTAAAAATAAAGTTGTTTTAAAGTATTTACATTAATATAGTTTGCACCTTATTTAATCGTTTAACCACTTTGCAAACTATATTAATATATCTATTATTAAAATAACGTCATTTTTAGAGCACCAACCTCCACTTCCGATGGGTTACTTCCTTAGCATTAGCCACATTAGCTGAAGACCTTAAACATTTTCAGCCTATGCTTTAATTTTTTGTGGTGGCAGTAATTTTGAAGCAAGAGACCTTTCAGATAAACAGCACCCTCGTAATTGAAAATGTGAATGATGTTTTTTCTTTTTTGATTAACCTTATTTAAAAAAAAGGGGTTTTCTTTTTTTAGGCATATGAACTTTAATATTTTCTTCGAATTAAATTTTTGATGTTGCTCAATTTTATTTTGACATGTTTTTGTTGAAGTCTATTTTTTTAGGAGATAGATTTTTTTTCATGCAAATTTATTTTCATTTAAGGGGTGCATTTTTTTCAGATACTTTTTAAATAAATCACAATCTCTTTTTTTTCTTATAATATACAATTTTTTGGGCTGTTGCCCCTCTGGGCCACCACACAGTAGAGTCTAATGAATAAATATGTGTATATAAGATGAAACTGCCTTAAAGTCAGAACATTTGGTAGTGATTACATGGACTGATAACCATTAAAAGATCCAACTCCATGAGTTTTACTGGTGAATCAATGTTGTAGAAGATTACGGTGTTTCCATGTTCACTACTGAGCCTCTCAACATTAAAAATAGGGTCATATGAAAAGATGACCAACAGCATTTTAAACCAATTATTTTATGTATTGAGAGGATTAGTGAATCAACAGGTATTAAAAAGTTTTAGATCAGATGCTTTTGGTCAGCTGTGGATGTTTGGGTCTTTATGGCTTAAATAAACCAAATGCAGTTGAAAAACTAATTAAATAAGTCCAGATCTAAAGCTGTTCTTTATCTCTGAGGGTTGTTCTCAGTACTCATAGACGCTGCAACGAATGATAACTTGAGATGCTCTGATTTGCACTCCCGCTCCTACAAAGTCCAGTTCTGACACTCCCTGCTGATTCACAGAGGCAGTCTGAACCATCTGCTGCCGTCGTAGACACAATAATTATAATAATCACAGTGACAAGGCACACTGTGAGGTTAAACATCAACTAGGCTGAACAGCGGAGACTCTCTCTGTATTGTTCACTTGTTCCAGGAAACACTGCAGTAAACATCAAGTAGAAAACTGTGATCATCTCCTTCAAGTGAACAGAAAGATTAAGACTGGAATAAAAAGAGCAGAACCACACCGCTTTAATTTGTACAACACACTGGTTTTTCTTTTAACAGGAAGTTTTCAGATACCTCAATAAAGTACCCCAGTAAGAGTATAAGCTTCAGTTTGTCAAACAGGGCACTTTTTTTAATGACTAAAAGAAAACTACATTGAGATTTATTCACAAGAAATCCAACATTCTCATGTTATGTCTAAATATTCAGAGATGAGTGTTAAGCCTCAGTAAAGCTTTGTTCTGTTCAGTCAAACAGCCACATGATCATCTGACCACAATGACATAACACATGTCTAAATTATCACCTACTGAAGTGTCTTCACGTCGACTTTGAGGCACTTTCCACCTTCACACTGAGAACAAAAGCTGCTCATTCAACCTCTACCCTGGTTCAACTCAGTCTGTCCGCTCTCTCCCCTGCTTGCACGCCCACAGGTCTACTTGGCCACGCCTCCATGCACCTGTACTTTCCCCTCCAATCATGGCTCTGCTCTCATGTCACTGTCCACACCCACAGCTCATAGTTCAAGCTGCAAATGACTTTTGTCACCAGAATTTATGAAAAATTGGTGACAAAAGTCATACGCAGCTTTAAGCTCCTCCTCAGACTTTGAGGATTCATGTCAAATATGAGTATAATTTTTATGACATATGCATATGTAGCAGTAGTAGTTTATTCAGTTGTTAATTACTTTAAACAACAGACAAAAAAGACAAAAACAACAACATATCCATTGTTCCATATACAATGCGACTGAAAGGGATTAGGCTGAAAGTAAAACTTATTTTGCCTAACCCTATTTACATGTAATATAATGTTTCCACAAGAAAACAAACAAATAAACAAACAAAAATTTCAAGGTGATTATTGCTAAATATACAATAGAAGAGAATACATATTTAATTTTAATTCAGGTAAATCATGTCCTTATCTCAACTACCAGTACTGAACAAGTATTTTGAACAAGTAATCTCTTTAGTTAATCCTGAGCTCCATATTTTTTAAATAATAGTTAATTTGTAAGTCTTTTAAAAGTTTTTAGACTGTTTTAATACATCTTCCAGGCCACTCCACAGGTTCAAATAAGTCAAATATACATGAGTAAAAATGAAAATAAAATAACTCATATCACACAGTGAAGGATTCCCAAATGACCATGGAAATATTAATATATTAATAACTGATATTTTTCTGGATTTTTCTTTCACTGGGAACAGCCCCGCCCCCTGGCCTCATCACTGTGACCTTCGAACTTTTAGGCGGGCTCCGGAAATAAAATGGCCAACGAATTCCCACGGATATGGTCGGTGTTGTACTTCAAATATATTTTAAACCGTCTTCAAAACGACCAGAGGAGCAACTACACCTAAAATGGATTTTGCCGAGACTAAAGGATGTTTCGTGCCTCTTCAGCTCCAAACGGTTTGGCGGCTAACAGCTAGCAAAGAACGGAGCTAACAGCTAACAAAGAGTGACGCTAACGGCTAGCATAGGAAGGAGCCAGCGGATCATTAGCATTAGGATTAGCCTCACTAATGCCGGTATCACATCAGTTTGGTGAATTTTCTCGGTGAAAGGCATCAAAATGTTTTGTAATCAAGCCTGGCTTTGTCTCATGGAGGTGGACATTTTCATTCATCTGAAACAGGAGGAAGACGGATGGATTTTATGAATAAATGATGGTGAGTGGTGCTTTTAATTTCGTTTTAGAGATATTTAGTAAATTACCCAGAAAAGTGATTTTACTTTAGAGACTGTTATATTTTATGTGCGGACAGTGTCTAATGTCTCTTATACTGGTCTAAAAACAAAGTGTCTCAAGAGAAAATCATGAAACTTGACAAAATTTTATTTATTGATCTTTAAATGTAAAATTCTATGTTTGTTGGCTGTAGGTTGACAGTTACAGCCTTAGGTTAAAATGTGAACTATTGTGAATGGGTTTTACACCAAAGGAATGTTTGTCTCAGAGCTAGTAGATCTACTTCAAAACACTGCAACTTATAATACATTCATTTTACTGGTTCTTTATACTGGAACATTTAGAAATTGAATGCATACATGGACGTTAACCAATATATATGTGTAATATCACTTGACTATATTGAAATTGTTAGATAACCAGTTCTTTGGTCATTTGGTTTTCATTCATCTTAGAACTGATAATGTGATCACCATTTTATGGTCTGACTGGGCTAATTGTGAATGTTTGAAGCTTATAATGAATAATTACAGCAGTGATTGATATATCAGTTCTTTAACCCTTTAACTGATACAGCAAGGAGCTTCTCATGCCTTAAACGACCATGAGTTTGTAGAGAGCATAAAAACTAGATTGTGTTTCAATTCAAAAAGCACATGTGGTCTGTTGAGTTCAGACTGATCCTGTTTGGGAGTGGGAAGAGAGGTAGATAAAATGATTATCCATCAGGCCTAGTGGCTACAGTATAAGTCTATGGGGACAGTGTTGTGATGTGGGCTGGCTTCATTTGGTCAGGTCTAAGTTCACAATGTTATAGAAATAAAAATTATGACACAACACTATATGACTAAATAAAGTATATCTATGTGTCGGTCTGTCTGATGCCACAGTGAGTAATTTAAGTCAGTAAAGTCAGTTTATGGTAAAGACAGAGAAGAAACAATCTCTTTATTAAACTCCAGATAAGTATTTGACCCACGTTGTTAGCTAAAACAATAAATAGATATAAAATAATAGCATTGAACTCAAGTTAACTGATCAATAAATGTGGAAATAATCATCAAATTAATTGTAAAAAATCAAGTTGGAGGCAACCTTTCTCTTTGAGGGATTGATTTATAGTTTACTGATCCTGACGTTGCGTAAAAACGTCAGTTGATCGGGCTTACATTGTAAATATGGGTTTGAGGAAACAAACGGTTGATCACTGTCAGATCAATAATGACCAATTATAAAACTGTAGTATGTTTCTGTTGGAGGCTGAGTAGTTTTACAGTCTGACCAGCAGGTGGAGACAAAGTTCAGGATTAAAACCTCCGTGTGTCAGGTCTTCCTGACTTTCAGAGAGTAAAACCTCGATTAATTGGGTTAATATGATATTGTCCAAACGTAGTTTGAAAGGAAAAAGTTCCAGCCAAGTTTACAGGAATATTTAGAAAACATGTCAAAAATGTGAATCTCTGCTTTTTTCCCCCCAAGTTTGTTCAGGAAAGTAAAATGGTTTCAGATACTGATCGATGAAAATATTCACATTAGAAGGTTATTTTGTCCAATTTGTTGATAATTGTTTAGCATTTTGCTGATTAATTTTTTTATCTTGTCACTGAACATGATCTCAAAATGAAACAATCTGTAGAACTTGCTTATTGTTGTTATTTTCAGCTTCCGGGGGACCAAGTAAGTGGTGTGAATACTATCTGAGGAGCCAAAATGTAATGTGTTTATTTTACCTGGTCTGTACATGAACCAGATCTATTGGATATTTTCATCATCATATGTGTCCTATTCAGACTCCTGGTGATTTGGTTGAAAAAGTGAGACTAGATGAATTAGACCTTTGTCAATGAACTAAAACAATAAAAGTGAAAAACATTATGTTTGAAGTAATCATATTTCTGTAATTTATTTTATAAAAATTTGACCAATTTCTGTATAAAAAATCAACGATATAATAATGAGTCAAATTTGATAATTAAAAGAGTCAGAAAATGTTTAAGACTCAATGACAGATGCTATTGAGGAAATAAAATGTACTGATTTGAAGTGTAAATCAAACATTTTTTTTAACCAGTATTTATCCGTTTTCTTCTATCCTCTTGCTTTGCTCTCTGTTTTCAGGTTCATGTTTTCACTTTTTTATCTGAAAATGAACTTTCAGATTGAAAAAGAAATTAAATTAAATGGAAAAACGGATACAGGAGTATAAATATTTAAATCTAGTTTTCAGTCTAATACAGACATTTTGTTATTTTAATGTTTATGATCAGAAGGTGTAAAATCGTTAAGCAAAATAAATGTTCTTCCACTAGGGGGTGATATATCTCCACGAAAACATGAAGATAGGGCTGGTGGGATGGTTTGACATAAATCAGGTTTAATTGAAGAAATGAGGAAATAAAACAAATGAAATCCAACACGGACAAGAAATAAATCATGAATCTCATTTGTTAGAAACATCTAATAAATCATATCATCCAGAATTAATTTTATTTCCCATTAAAAGTTTGTAATACTTTTACTATAGTGAAGGATCTGGATGTTTTTTCTTTATCTTTAAGTTGAGTCTGTAAAATATGTCAGCGTTAAGTCAGCACATGAAGACAAAAAGTGTAAATGTAGTTATTCTCTACAACATTTTTTGACTGATTGTTTTTTATGTGCTTTACTTTTGGATGGTAATGATATGTTGGTGTAATCAGTCATATTAATTCTGTAAAAATAGTGATTTAGAAGCATTTGACTCTCGATATTCATTACTAATGGTGGTTCAGGTTCCAGAGCTGCTGCAATAAAGACTTAAAATAAAAAACTAAAATATTAGATGTAGGCATTTTTAGGCTTCAAATGATTACAGAGGCTTTTAATTTGACATCTAAGAGGGAAAATAAAGGAAAAGAGGCCAGATGAAGTTAAGTCATGTATTAGTTAATAACACCAATCCTCAAACATCAGAACAGCCACCATCAACCAAAAACAATGACAAACTTAAACGTTTAATACCTGGTGATCCACTAATCCTATCAATCTATATCAATAATTGGTGTACGTTCAGAGGCTCGGTAGTTACTGTGGAAACACTGTCATCTACTACTGCATTAATTCTCTAGTAAAACCCATGGAGTTGGCGCAATAACAGTGGATGGACACACTGGGATTATGGTCAGTTAATGAGAGATTTTACTGAAAAAGGCCCTTTTTCTTTATTTTTCTCTGTTTTGATATAACAACCTATAAATTTATTCATGAACATCCACATGATCAGTAAATTATATATAGAAAAATACATGATTTACAGTGAAACATACAAAATGTAGAAGATAACATTACAATAAATGGTGATAAGTGACTTGAGAAATGTTAAATGGTTAAAAAAAAAAGTAAAAAAAAAAAAAAAATTTGTAGGTCCCCACAAATATTTAGGTCTTTAAGGGTTAAATGTGTAATTCAATTGCAAGTAAACTAATCTAATCTAAATCGGATGACATACAGTACATTTATCTAGAAAATAGTTAAAATATGTATTACATTTAGTACATTTTCTATGATCTAATGAAGTTATTCATTAAATTACATGTTTGTAAAATTTAAGTGATGGCACCACAACAACGGAACAAAACCTCTCTTCATTGTTACAAAAAAAGAGAAGTTTTATTGACATTAACAATGGATGTTAATTACTCATGAATAAGATAACCAAATAATTAACTGACTCGGCAAACACATTATTCTGACAGTAATTGATAGGAAATTAATGGTTACTTCCAGATCTTGTTTTGTCGGAGTGTTTCTACTCGTGACCAAATGAGGCCGTCTGGTTTTTCAGAATAAAAGTCGTGTGACTTTCCTGCGTCCTGTCCTGGAGGACAGATGTGAGGACGAGTCAGCAGATTAAAATCAGAGGACACAGTGTCTGGACATCTGGAGCCGCCAGTCAGACCTGCATTAATTAACCCCCTCTTTTAATTAATTACAAAGACGTCATGTTCAATTAGAAACAGTTAAAGAGCTGGGATGGTTTTAATCGATGCTGATGAAGCGTCGTTGTCCTGTCAGACCAGACTGAGGGCAGCAGAGGCAGGTTTCAGAAAGAAACAACAAATCCATCCAGAAAACATCTGTTGCCCCTTTTATTTATTTAATTTAGTTTATTACATTTATATTATGCATATATATCAGTGAAGATACTGGAATTCTAAATATTATAATGCATCAAACATTTTGTGAGATATAAGATTCCTTATAAAATAAAAAGGTGAAGTAACATGTAACTGAATTACAGGAAATAGTTAGACAAAAAAATCTTAATCAGAAGCACAATAGTGTAATAAAAACAATAAACATGTTGGAGTAAAACAAAAAACTCCCCTAATAAAACAATAAACAGACATGAAATGAAACATTAAAAACATGGAAGAATATAGTAAAATACATGAAACAAACAATAAAATGAAATGACAAAACACATGAAATCATACATTCAAAATGGAATAAAATAATTAAGACAAAGGAAAACTATAAAACAGAATAAAACACAAGAAATAAAACAATAAAAAGACATTAAACAACAGAACAGAAAACAGATGAAGCAAAACAATAAAACTAAACAATGAAACACATGAAACAAAACAATAAGATTAAACAATGAAACATGAAATAAAATGATATAATAAAAACCCATGAAATGAATCAAAATACATGAAATAAAACAATAGAAAGAGGAGAAGCAAAAGAATAAAAACTTCAAAATGAAAGAGCAAACACATCAAATAAGACAAAAATCCACATGAAATCACTAAGATTAATAAGATTAAATAAGAGAACATTAAAATGGTAAAAATGATCAAAACACTTTAAATAAGATAAGCCATTTTAAAAAAAGTAAAACAATAAAAGTCCAATAACAGGAACATTATATAAAAACAGAAAATAAAAACTAGAAAGTAGGGATGTAAACAATTAATTGACTATCGATTGTCGATAAGAATTTGCTCGATTAAATTGTATTAATTGTCCTTTTTGGTGGCAGTGTTTGTGTCGACAGTACAGGGCGCCGCTAAACTCAGCTTTGTCACTGTTGTGGGTAGTTGTCCACCTGTCCACACCTGTCCGAAGGCTGCCGGCTTGTTCGCGCTGCGACTCCACGACCGAGATAGTCATGGAACCAAATCCTAGCATTGGTAAATCGCTTTAGGGACATGGTGGAGCGCAGTGTTTTCGCTGGTACAGGTTTGCATCCTGACCGCCCCACCAAACATTTCACCCAAACAAAACAAATCATCACCGTTGCATTAGACTTGTTATAAATACATATAATAGACCAGGACAAGTGCCCTGCCCCCTCAAATGAACGTTTGTGAAGTTAAAAAGGAAAAGATAAATGAGCATAGTCTCACTTTCACTTCTGTGGGGGCACGGACAGCACCGTCCCATGCACACGCACGCTTACTGACCTAAACGCAGGCGCGTGCACCCTCTCACCCCACCCCGGCCGAACTGCGTATGTGCAGCCGAGTCCCCCCCACACCCCCCCCACACACACACACACACACCCACACACACACACAAAAAAA